>CAUYQV010192357.1:0-13383 GCA_963574575.1 Galagoides demidoff | reverse complement strand
GCTGGGACCACAGGTGCCCGCCACAATGCCCGGCCATTTTTTGGTTGCAGCCATCATTGTTGTTTGGCGGGCCCAGGCTGGGGATTCGAACCTGCCACCTTAGGTGTACGTGGCTGGCGCCTTAGCCGATTGAGCCACAGGCGCTGAGCCAGTTTTTTTTTGTTTTTTTTGTTTTTTTTTACAAAAATGACTGATTCTGATTACACAAATCAACCCTATTTAATGTGGGAGGGGATTCACTACACAGGGGGCAAGGAGGTGGGACCTTTGGCTTTCTTAGAAGATGACTACAACAGAGGGATTATTAGAACTGCCAATAAAATTATATATGGGCTGTAGTGAACTTTGGCCTGAGAGTGAGTTATACAATGCAGCATTTTCATCTGGAAGAGGATTCCCTCATTCCCATCCACTAGCCTGGATACCCTTTCCTTCCCATCCTGGAGTGGCTCTGGGTGAAATTGTAAACCATCTTCCTTTACATATTATTTGGCTCACAGATCCCTTTCTTTGCCATCACTCTTGGTACTGTGGCTACACAACTCTTACAGATGCTTTCCACCAAAATGCACTTTCTTCAATATTGCTATATCTAATCTGTGTTTCTGATTAATATGTGCTCATGAGCTAACATGTTAATGTCAGTTATAGAGGGGATGTTTCTAAGAATGCCATGGAGGTTGGACTGTGGAATTAGGCTACCTGTGTTCACATGTCCTCTTCAGCTGCAGACTTGACATTTCTTGTGAAAGTTTCTTCTTATTCTCCTTTTTTTTTTTTTTTTTTTTTAACTGGGATTGATTTAGGGTACAAAGAATTAGGTTATAATTACTGGATTTGTTAAAGTCTCTTTTTTATTTTTTTGAGGCAGAGTCTCACTTTGTTGCCCTAGGTAGGGTGCCATGGCATCAGAGCTCACAGCAACCTCAAACTCTTGGGCTCAAGAAATTCTCTTGCCTCAACCTCCCAAGTAGCTGGAACTATAGGCACCCACCACAACACTTGATTATTTTTAGAGATGGGGGCTCACTCTTGCTCAGGCTGGTCTCGAACCTGTGAGCTCAGGCAATTCACCTGCCTCAGCCTCCCAAAGTGCTAGGATTACAAGCGTGAGCCACCTGGCTTGATAAAGTCCCTCTGATACATGTGTCCTGCCCCCAAGAGTTGACACACACCATGACCCCATCCCCCTCCCTCCTCCCTCTCCCCACTACCTCATTCTCCTGCCCCACCCTTGTATTAACTCATCTACTACCTTCATATTAGAATTGAATACGTTGAATTCTTGCTTCTGCATTCTTATGATGCTTTACTAAGAAGAATGTGTTCTACCTCCAACCAGGTGAATAAAAAAGGTGTACAGTCTCCATCTTTTTAATGGCTGAATAGTATTCCATGGTATACATATACCACAGCTTGTTAATCCATTCCTGCACTGGTGGGCATTTAGATTATTTCCACATTTTGGCAATTATAAATTAAGCTGCAAGTGTCCATGTGATAAAAGAATTTCTTTTTCCTCCTGGATAGATGAGAGGTCTAATTTGAGTTCTTCGAGGGTTCTCCAAACTTCCTTCCCAAAAAGGTTGTATTAGTTTGCAGTCCCACCAGCAGTTGAAAAGTGTTCCCTTCTCTCCACACTCACACACAGCATCTGCAACTTTGAGACTTTGTGATGTGGGCCATTCTCACTGGGATTAGGTGATATCTCAGGGTGGTTTTGATTTGTATTTCTCTGATGATTAGGGATGATGAGCATTTTTTCATGTGTTTGTTAACCATACATCTGTCTTCTTTAGAGAAGGTTCTGTTTATGTCTCTTGTCCAATAATATATGGGATTGTTGGGGTTTTTTTGGCTGATTAATTTGAGTTCTCTGTAGATCCTAGTTATCAAGTTTTTGTCTGATTCATAACATGCAAGTATCTTTTCCCATTCTGAAGGTTGTCTGTTTGCTTTAGTTGTTGTTTCCTTGACTGGACAGAAGCTTTTCAGTTTAATTCAGTCCCATTTGTTTATTTTTGTTGTTGCTGCAATCGCCACAGAAGTCTTCATAAAATCTTTCCCCAAGCTGATACCCTCAAGTGTTTTTCCCACACTTTCTTTGAGGATTTTTATTGTTTCATGCCTTATCCATCTGAAATCAATTTTTGTAAATGGTGAGAGGTGCAGATCCAGTTTCAGTCTTTTACATGTGGTTATCCAGTTATCTCAGTACCATTTATTGAATAGGAATTCTTTTCCCCAATGTATGTTCTTACTTGGTTTATCAAAGATCAGGTGGCTGTAAGAATTTAGTTTCATCTCATGGTTTTCTATGTAGTTCCAAATGTCAATGTCTCTGTTTTTGTGCCAATACCATAGTGTTTTGATCACCATGGCCTTGTAGTATAGCCAAAAGTCTGGTAGGGTGATACCCCTAGTTTTATTTTTATTACTAAGAATTGCCTTGACTATATGGGGTTTCTTCTGGTTCCATGCAAAGTGAAGAATTATATTTTTCAAATTGTGAAAGTATGAGGATGGGATTTTAATGGGGAGTGCACTGAATCTGTAAATTGCTTTGGGTGGTTATAGACATTTTCACAATGTTGATTCTTCCCAGCCATGAACATGGTATGTTCTTCCATTTGTTAATATCTTCTGCTATTTCTTTTCTTAGGGGTTCATAATTTTCTTTTGTAGAGCTCCTTCACCTCTTGTTATGTATATTCCTAGGTACTTTTTTTTTTTAAAGCTACTGTTAAGGGAATTGTGTCCTTGATGAGCTTCTCATCTTGGCTGTTATTGGCATATACAAAGGCTACTGATTTGGGGACATTGATTTATAGCCTGAGATATTGCTGTATTTTTTTTTTATCTCTTCTAGGAGTCATGCGGTTGAGTCTTTGGGGTTCTCTAAGATCTATTGTTGGCAAAGAGTGAGAGTTTGGCCTCCTCTGCCCCCATTAGGAGCCCTTTCCTTCTTTTGCCTGATTGTATTGGCTAGAACTTCCAGCACTGTGTTGAATAGTAATAGCAATAGAGGACAACCTTGTCTGGTTCTAGTTCTAAGTGGGAAAGCTTCCATTTTACTCCATTCAGTATATTAGCTGTGAGTTTGTCATAGATGGTTTTAATCAGATTCAGAAATGTGCCACCTATGCCTATATTCTTAAGTGTTCTAATTAGAGAAGGATGCTGAATTTTATTGAATGCTTTTTCTGTATCTATTGAGAGGATCTTATGGTCTTTGTTTTTGCTTCTGTTAATATGACGAACTATGTTTATGGACTTGTGTATGTTAAACCAGCCTTGCATCCCTGAGATGAAATCTACTTGATTGTAATAAATCTTTTTTTTTTTTTGAGACAAAGTCTCAGTATGTTGCCCTCAGTAGAGTGCTATGGTGTCACAGCTCACAGTGACCTCAAACTCTTGGGCTTAAGCAATTCTCCTGCCTCAGCCTCCTAAGTAGCTGGGACTACAGGTACTTGCCACAGCACCTGGCTATTTTTTGGTTGCAGTTGTCATTGTTGTATAGCAGGCCCAGGCAGGGCTTGAACCCACCAGTCTTGATGTATGTACCTGGCGCCCTACTCACTGAGCTACAGGCGCTGAGCTGTGATGAACCATTTTTTTAGTGTGCAGCTGTAATCTATTGTCTAAGATTTTATTGAGAATTTTTGTATCTATATTCATTAGTTAAATTGGTCTGAAGTTCTTCTTTTTAGTTGAGCCTTTTCCTGGTTTTGGTATTAGGGTGATGTTTGCTTCATAGAACATATTAGGGAAGATTCTTTTCAATTTTTTGGAATAATTTCTGCAGTATGGGTATAGGCTCTTCTTTGAAGGATTGATACAATTCTGGTATAAAGCCATCCAGACCAGGGCATTTTTTTGCTTGGGAGATTTGTTTTTGTTTGTTTGTTTCTTTGATCTCAGTTCTTGAAATTGGTCTGTTTAAGAGATCTATTTTTTCTTGGTTAAGTCTAGGAAGAGGGTGCAATTCCAGGTGTTAATCCCTTTCTTCCACGCTGTCAAATTTCTAGGCATAGAGTTTCTTATAGTACTCATATTTCTTATATTTCTATGGCATCTGTCATTATTTCCCCTTTATTTTTTCTGATTGAGGTTATTATAGATTTTACTTTTCTGTTTCTAGTTAATCTGGCCAAATGTTTATGGATTTTACCTGTTTTTTTTAAAAAAACAACTTTTTGTTTCATTAATTGTCTGAATGATTCTTCTGTTTTAAATTTCATTAATCTCAGGTTTAATGTTTGTTATTTCTTTTCTTTTGCTGGGTTTGAAATTAGATTGTTCTTCCTTTTCTAATTCTTTGAGATGGTTCATGAGTTTGTTGATGTGCTCTCTTTCTGTTTGTCAGTAGGCATCTAATGTGATAAATTTCCTTCTTACAACTGCTTTTGTTGTATCCCACAGATTATGGTAACTTGTGTCTTCATTGTTGTTATGTTTGAGGAATTCAACAATTTCTTCCTGAACCCAACTGTCATTCAACATAAGGCTGTTTAATTTCCAAGACTTTGTGTGGGGATGAACATTTTGTTGGAATTGAGTTTTACCTTTATTGCCTTATGGTCTGAGAAGATAGAAGGTATAGTTTCTATAATTTTAATTTTGCTGAGGTTTGATTTATATCCTAGGATGTGGTCGATTTTGAAGTACATACCATGGGCTGATGAGAAAAATGTGTATTCTTTAGCTTTGGGTTGGTACATTCTGTATATGTGTATTAATCCTATTTGTTCTGGGTCACAGGTAAGTCCTTTGTATCTTTGTTTAGTTTTCTGTTTAGAGGATCTGCCCAATTCTGTCAGAGGGTGTTAAAGTCCTGCTATTATGGGATATCATATTGCTCAGACCCATCAAGGTCTCTTTCATAAATCTGGAAACATTTAAAGTGGATGCATAACTATTTAAAATTGAAATGTCTTCTTGTTGTATTGTTCCTTTAACCAGTAAAAAGTGTCCATCTTTGTCTTTCTTAAGTTTAGTTGCTTTAAATCCACTTGTAT
Source organism: Galagoides demidoff (assembly GCA_963574575.1). NCBI lineage: Eukaryota > Metazoa > Chordata > Mammalia > Primates > Galagidae > Galagoides > Galagoides demidoff. Next base: position 8,362 of record CAUYQV010192357.1, on the reverse strand, counting down.
CTGAAAATAAGATTGCAACCCCTCCTTTTTTCTGATTTCCATTTGCTTGAAATACTGTTTTCCATTTCTTAACCCTGAGTCTTGATTTGTCCTTCCAAGCTAGGTATGTCTCCTGGAGGATGGCTCATGCTTTTTTTTTATCCAATCAGCCAGCCTGTGCCTTTTCAGTGGTGAATTCAGTCCATTGACATTTATTTTGAGAATTGATAAGTGTAGTGGAGTTCTCTTCATCTTATTTTGTGAAAGTTGTGTAATTTTATCCTTTACACCATTGTTGAAGCTAAGTTTTGACCTTTAACTTCTGAGTGTTTACTTTGCTAGTGGTCCATTATGATGGTCAGTGTTGAGAATATGTCTAAGTTTTTCCTGTGGAGCTGGTCTTCTTGTGGTGAATATCCTCAGTGTTTGTATTATCTGCAGAAGCTTTGATTTCTCCATCAATTTTGAAGCTTAGTTTGGCAGAATACAGAATTCTGGGCTGAAAAGTGTTTTGTTTAAGAATATTGAAGGTGGATGACCATGCTTTTCTGGCTTGGAAAGTTTCCATTGTAAAGTCTGCTGTCATCCTAATGGCTCTGCCTCTGTAGGTCAGTTGATGCTTACTCCTGACTGCTTGTAGAAATTTTCTTTCATCTTTACTTTGGACGGGTTCATTACAATGTGTCTTGGAAAGATTCTGAGTTGAGATGACCAGGAGTTCAATATCCATCTGAAAGAAGTATATTGGAGTCCTTAGTAAAACTTGGGGAGTATTCATTTATGATAGTCTCCAGTAGGACTTCCATTCCTTTGTGATAATCTATGCCTTCAGGGGTCCCTATTATTTGTATGTTTTAATGCTTTATGGAATCTTATAGTTCTCTAAGTGCCTGTTCTGCTTTGTCTCTCTTCTTTTCTGCCTCTTTGACTACCAGGATTAAATAGAAAACTTTATCCTTTAGCTCTGAGGTTCTTTCCTCTCCATGGTCTAATCTATTTTTTATACTCTCTACTGCATCTTTACATTTCCTGATTGTCTCCTTCATTACCGTAAGCTCTGCCATATCCTTTCTATAGTCTACATATCTCTTGTTGACTTTTGGTTCTGTCTTTCCATTTTCTCATATATTCTTTTTGTTGTCTTTATCATCCATATTTTTAATTCCCTTTCTGTCAAATCCATGAAATCTTTATAGGTGGAGTCTTCTGCAGTAGCTGTCTAATGGTTCCTTGGGGGAGTTGCTCTATTTTGGTTTTTCATGCTGCTTGAATTTTTCTGTTGAGTCCTTCTCATGTATTCTCCTTGTCCTCCTTTTTTCTTCTTGCTTCCTCCTTTGCTTCAAATTACCTCATCTCAGAGCTTAAAGCCCTGTGATGTTCAAATCTGCCAGTAGGTGGTCCCACTTAAGTAGCAGAAGGGAGTAGTGTCAATCAGTTAGAACCTCTCTCCTAGGCTGCTGTCTGTGAAATTTGAATCAGGAGAGATGCCAAGGAACCTCAACTCCATCAACTTGCCTGTGAAAATTTCTTGAACTCTTTTGGCCTTGTCTATATAATAGAGGTAATCATAGAAGCTATGTGGTCCATCCTGATCAAACCTACTTCACTGAAACCTCAAGTAAGCCCAGTGGAATAATAAGAAACAGAATGCAGGAGGGTGTAACTGTAACACAGTAAGAGTTTCTTCCTGTGGTGACAAAGTTGGCCCAGGGAGATGACAGGGCTGAAATGGTAGGAAAATGATGAACCTGCAAATTCTGTGGCTCTCTGAATTTGTAGATTTTTCACCTTGGATGTGTTTTTATGGTAGAGACAAAAAGAATTACTCAAAAGTCAAATCCATTTATATCCTCTGTATAACTTTCTGGTGGTTTTATTCCTATTTTATCCTCATGGATAGAACCTTATTTATAATCCTCTGTAAGTCCTTAGGCTGAGCAGTCCTTGTAAGTGTTAAAACACACATGAAGTGATAAAGGAAGTAGTTGAGAAGTGGTGGGTCTACCCAGTGATTTGTCTGGGGAGCATACAAATCCTTAAAGAATGTCAGTGGGGCAAGACCCAATGTGGAAGGCCAGCTATGGCAGGGGCCTGGAGGGCCATTGAGACAGGTGGGGGCAGAGACTAAAGTTGGTCTACTGCAGGAGTCTGAGAGTCACCGGAACAATTATTAAGTAGCAGGAGGCAAGTGCAATGAAGAAATGGGTGGAGATCCCAAATTTATATGGAATTGTAATTAAGCCAGAAAAAGTGGAACTATATAAGGAAAAACACAGTGAAGTCAGAATGTCAAAGAAGAATGAAGAAGAGTGAGGAATGAGCAAAGAAGCAAATGGATAGTCTGTGGCTTAGAACAAAAAAGGCGGAAGAGCAGATCACAGAGTAAAGAAAGAAACTAGGTTGACAAGGACCAACCTGAGTGTCCTGATTTGGGCCCTTTGCTGCTCAAATTGCCTGCCCTTGATCACACAGGTGATGGGGAGTGTTGAACAGCTGGGATAAGCAAAGATGGAGTTGCAGGAAGAAGTTTGGAAAAGGAGGTTTTTGCCATGAAGTCAGTCCTCTGTGGACAGTTGCCTACTCACCCTGGTGTTCTGGCCCTGTATCACCCTTGCATTTCCATGAAATATTTCCTGAGTCAGCTTCAAACCTTGCCAGAATCTCAGATATGACCTCATGCTACTGCTTCTGTCACCATGGGATTCTGAAAATATTTATTTGCAACCCCCACAGATGGAGCACAAAATCAATAAACATTTGGCTTTGTTGATCTTGGTTAAAAATATTCCACCATAAAAAAAATGTAAAGAATTTACCTTTTATTATTTTAAAAACAACTAGGAAAGTTAGACTATGGACTGGGTATTAGATAATATAAAGTAATAATTGTTAATTTTTTAACATGTGACAATGGTATTATGGTTATTTTGGGAAATGTTCTTGATGCTTAAAATTCTAGAGTCTGAGTCTAGTATCTGGATGCAGTCTCACAAGAATATCCCTATTTTGTAAATGTTTTGGTTCATTTTCTACTGCTGTAACAGAATACCACACCTGGGGTAATTTATATAAAAAAGGAGTTTATTAGGCCCATGATTCTGGAGGATGAGAAGTCCAAGATCGAGGTCTACATCTGTTGAGGGCCTTCTTGCTGCCTAGGCACATAGTGGGAGGGGAAATGAGAATGTGAGAGACAGAGAGAATAAATGGAGGCTGAACTTTCATTTTTTCATCAGGAGCCCACAGACATGCCTTGCTGGGTTCCCACCAACACACACTCAAGTCTATCACCATTAGATCCCATCTTTTTGTGCATTCACATTTCTATGTGGCTGTCTACTCTTCATTGGACCCAAGAATAAAAACAGACAATATTCTTGGGATCTTCAAACTTCATTTCTGAAATCTCTTGTACCATGTGAAAATAAATACATTTGTTATGTTTTTCTCTTGTTATCCTATCTTTATTTATAGGAGTGTTGGCCATGACCCTTATGACGGATGAGCAAAGTATCACACTATTCTGTATCCCCAATAGTAAACTCAGAAAACATAGAGCATTTTGGTTTTTGTGGGGTTTTTTTTTTTCAGTATAACAAAGAGAAATTTTATTTAAGAACAAAGAGAAAGTTTAGAGAACACTTCCAAAGAAAGTTGGAGGTGGATCCCTTTCATAAAATAGAAGAAGTAAGAGATGAGAGCATTTTGGAGTGAGCAGTGACATCTCTAAAAGCTGGTTTAATTCATGTTGACAACTTTCATTTGCTTTTCACTTGGTCAGACAGAATTATCCACAATGCCTGTGGTTTTGCTCAGTTCCAGGTTCACCCTTTGATTGTACCCTGTGTCCCCTTGCTCCAGTGAATAGTGCTCTTTAATGCAGCATGAGCTGAAGCCCAGGAAAAAAGGAAACTCTGATCCATTTTTGGGAACCTAGGTTGTGTGAGCAGGCATTTAACACAGGCCTACAATGATAAATGTGGTTTTGACTGTGGCAGTAGGAGAGGGAAGGGCTTCTGCTTGACCCTAATTAAATTCAATTGAAAATATTTACTAAGTTATGTGCTCTATAACCCATTATACCAGATGCTAGAATACTGGATGACTGAAAAATATAAGAAACAGTCTATATCTTCAAATAGATTTCAGCTTAATAAAAATGTACACATATAATTATGGTAAGACAGAGAAAAGTAAGAGGTCTGAGAGCCCCCCTCCCCCCAAAAAGAAACCCTGAGGGAGTTTGAAGAAAGAGACATTTAGGCAGTTGAGTAGAAAGTGGGTGGTGTAAGCAGGCATTTAACACAGGCCTACAATGATAAATGTGGTTTCGACTGCAGCAGTATGAGAGGGAAGGGTGGGAAGCTGCAGTTGTTTCCTTTGGCTGAAGGTAATGGAATTTTTAGGGGAGAGAGTGGTAGATAAGTTTGGAAAAACTGGTCAAAGCTCAATTATGCAGAGCCTTGGATGCCTATGTAAGTTCATCAAACAAGAAAGACAAGCTCAAGGTTTCCAAGCAAGGAAAATATTGTTACCAGACAAAGAGGGTCCAGCCTCCTGTCACTGTCAGCCTATATGCAGATACAGGGATAGGTCCATCAAACTTTGTCAGAAGGCCAACAATTCTGGAGAACAGTGAGAGTAGCCTCTCCAAGACCATTCTGTTCTTCCATTTCCAAAATCATGGTTTTATCCATAAAAGTTCAAGGCAAAAACCACATTAACCCTTATTTTAAATCATAATCAGCATAACTCAGTGACCTATTACAACATTCCAATTCAAAAATTAATCTCCTAAATCAATCCACCTAAACAACTCAAGATAGGCAATTGGGGGGGGGAGGGTTAAATTTACAAAATAATAAGAATGGGGGATAGGAGGTAAAGGTCACTTAGGACCTTCACCAACCAGACCAGCTGTGTCATGTTGGCCCTAGTCTGAATAACTTCATCTTACTTTCACCACATGTGCTCTCACTCCCCATTCCTATTACTATACTTCATTTCTATGAAGTAGATTTTAAATGAAAATAATTACTATGATTTATTGCATTTGTCCAGGGATTGAACTTACTCAGGCTAGAGATAAGTTTAAAGTTACACTGGGAATAACACGAAGCACAGTTAACAAAAGACAGCAAAGATTGCTAAATACAATAACAAACAAAGATGTCTGAGAATAAACTTCCCATCCCAACAACTGAAGCTTTTAATTCTCATCTCTGCATAGTTCTGCCATCCACTGGTCTGGCTTGAGTTCACTGGTTTTTCTCAGGGGGATAAGGCCTGATATGGGAGTGATGTCATCCAGACAACTTGACCACTGTAGGGGTCACAAGCAGGACATCCCAAAGGCCAGTCCATTATCCCTTGAGTTGTTTCTCAGGTCTTTCCCTCCCAGTCTTGAGGATAACCTGGTCACTGGTTGGAATATATGTACGTTTCAGGAATCAGGGCAAGGGCCTCTTCTTAAGCAGTTCAGTGTGTGACATAGTGTAGCTCAGAGGGTGGCTGGGTGTGCCATAACAGAGATCAAAGGTTGTCGGCTGGAGGCCTCGAAAAGGTGGGAAGGCATCTTGAGTAGAGGGTCCAAGGCCAGCTGAGTAAGTTCCTTGGTCTAGGGTGGGTCCCTTACTGGAATGCAGGATCTGGAAGATATCTCAAAAACTACTTCAGGGTAAAGAAGTAAACAGAGGCCCCATATGGCTTCTTTACACTGACACAGACAAAGTCAGGGTTATATTCCAATTAAGAGTCACCTACAAATATCCACAAGTTCTGGGTTTTGAGGCTAAGGTTTGTACAATGAGAACATTCAGTTTCTTATTTACAGACTTAGCACAGTTCTTAAGAAAATACTTAGCTTTAAAAGTCCCTATAGAACTGATTTGAAGTTCTGGGCGATCCAAGTGAATATTCCTGAAAATCGGTTGGGTGTGGGGCCACTTGTGAGGCTGTTTTGCAGCCACACCACTTACTGGGAGATTTTTTATTTAGGTTTCAGTTTCTCCTGAGGTATCTACATAGACACAGCAGATAGTGTTTAATATTGCACAGATTCCTCCAGTGCAGCCAACAGGAAATCCAGCACAGCCTGATTATCTAGGAGGACCTGGACTAGCGAGTTGAGTGATCTTTGCTGAGCCTTGTGGCTTTTACAGTTTCTTTCCCATGAATTTTACACTCAGAAACAAATCTCTATTCACACTTCTTCTGGCATATAGTCTGTAAAGTGTTCTCAGCAAGCTTTTGTAATATTACTTCTGAGGCAGTCACCCCAAAATATGTCAGAGACATGTACTTTGGGGTAAATATTTTTTACTTTTATTTTCAGTGCTCACTTTGAAATTAAAAGATTTTACATATTAAAACCCAATATAAGAAGGAGAAAGAAAAAACAAATTGGAGCAAATCTGACTACTGTATATAATCCTATATTCTTTGACCAGTCCCTTAGTCTTATGAACAGATTAGTTCAGTTAAATAGCTATGTGTTACTCTATGACCTGGCATTGCAGACAAGGCTGGCATCCAAAACAGGTGGGCCACACTTCCCTATTTTTGAACCATATTTTTCTCTAATTTCCCACTTTATTAAAGACAAATCACAGCAAGATCAATTTATTTGCCAAAATAAACTGTACTCTCAGTATACTAAGTCTGGTTTTTGCATAAAATACAGTAAGAAGAATTATTAGCCATCTAGGCATTTGTTTCTTTTAAAGTTGGCTTTGCTGGAACCTTTAATAAGGAATCTAAGATTAGACTTGAAAGCCTCCCACAAGCCAACATTTTACCTGTGCCATAGATACCGGTATGCACTGGGTAAATTCCTCTTTTCTCAAAGTCCCAAAGCAACTTGAAGTTCCTGAACCTATCAGAAAGTTACATTCTTTACTTACTGCAGATCAAGAAATGTTATTGATGCCATATCTGTGCGGTTTTTCCAACAGGCTTTTTTTTTTTAATTGTCCTTATAAAGTCAACCTTAATTCCTTAACACAGTCTGAAAATGTCATTCTAGTGAAAGCCTGGGTAAAATAACCAGTATCTTTTATTGTGTTCTATAGAAGAAAATAGATTCTTATGGGACTTATGTAAATAACAATATTGTCAGAAAATAAGAATACTTATAAATGGTTTTCAAATACCACAGAAATCAGGGAGAGAGAAAAATAAATGTTTCAGATTTTGTTTACAAATACATACATAACTCAAGAGATGGAAAAAGGTTGTCCCTGACTTCTGGAAACAGAACACAGAAAGAATCAGCAATGTTTCAAACAAAAAGTCATAAAAACCAGCTCAGTCCTCTGTGATTAATTTCTGTTCTGCTTGAGGTTACGTTAGTAATAGTTGTGGCCATGTTAGCTTTCTAATTAAAGTCCTGGAAGTTTGTTTCCAGTTCTATGGTATGTAATCTCCAAAGCTATTAGAAACTTGTATACAAGAGAACCTGGCGAGCAACGGCATTTGAATGGCTCTGAGTAGGGCCTGGGACCGAGGGACACTCTAGGCTGCTGCATCAGCACCAGGGTTGGGCTGAGGCACCGCGGTACCATGAGGCGCTGGTATTTAAGAGATTATGGCATCTGAAACCTACAATGTTAAAAACCGGAACTTCTGTAATAATCTTGAGGATCATTCCATTGATCTTCCTAGAAAAAGGATCTCAATTTCACTAAAAAGAACATGAAGGAGGTTAAGAAATCTCCAAAATGGTTGGCTGCTTACATAAATAGAACAGTTGGACAAGCTGTGAAAAATCCAGATAAACTGCATAAGGTGATTTATTACAGAAAAGATTATTACAGAAAGTTCATCATTTCTTTCCAAGTCCTTGTTACAGAAAAAAACAGTCCCCTCAAAGTGGGGGCTGTGACATGGCAAATAAGGAAAATGAACTGGCTTGTGCAGGCTACTTGCCTGAAAAATTGCACCATGATAGTCGAACATATTTGATTAGCTTCAATGATTCTAGTTCTTCACAAACAGAAAGTCCATCATCAAAATACAGTCGGTTTTTTCCTGAGGTTTCTCAGGACCATGAAACAATGGCTCAAGTTTTGTTCAGCAGGAATTTGAGATTGAATGTAGCTTTAACGTTCTGGAAAAAGAGAAGTATAAGTGAACTTGTAGCTTATTTGGTGAGGATAGAGGATCTTGGAGTTGTGGTAGATTGCCTTCCTGTGCTCACTAATAGTTACAAGGAAGAAAAACAATATATCTCCCTTGGTTGCTGTGTAGATTTGTTGCCTCTAGTAAAGTCACTGCTTAAAAGCAAATTTGAAGAATATGTAATAGTTGGTTTGAACTGGCTTCAAGCAGTCATAAAAAGATGGTGGTCAGAACTATCATCCAAAACAGAAATTATAAATGATGG
>CAUYQV010192348.1:0-28153 GCA_963574575.1 Galagoides demidoff | reverse complement strand
TGCACCCAGGGGCACACTAGACACCAAGGAGGGCTCAGAGTAGGTCCCTGCACCCAGGGGCCCACTCAGCACCGAGGGGGGCTCAGAGTAGGTCTCTGCACCCAGGGGGCCCACTCGGCACGGGGGAGGGGGCTCAGAGTAGGTCCCTGCACCCAGGGGCACACTAGACACCAAGGAGGGCTCAGAGTAGGTCCCTGCACCCAGGGGCCCACTGCCGAGTAGGAACGAGGAGCAGCTCTGCAGACAATGTAAAGAGAGGGGATGTGGCTCGGGGAGGGGGAGGCATGGTTGGTGGAAGGGACAAGAGAACGTCATGACACATAGTTTAAATTATTCCACCTGGGAGGTTGTCTGGAAGGGGCAGAGAAAGTTGAGGGGAGAGAGCTAGGGCAGGGCCAGTGTGCAGAGGGTCATGGAGGCTGAAGTCCAAGGTTGTCTGTAGGGACTCAAAGGATTAAATCCAGGTTTTAGGGATTTTAATCTGTCAGAATCATATGGAGTGGAATGCCAGTGGGTCCAGACTGCAGCAAGCATTGTGCCAAGTACTTACGTTCCTCGGATACACACAGTTTTCACCAGCGTTGTGCCGGTTCCACTCGGTCACACTTTTACATAACTGAAATGGAATCGAGGAGAATGAAGAGAGGAGGCCGGAAAGCCCACCGATAGCAGAAAAGGCGGTCATGCCTTGGAACCCAGGAGCCTGAAAGATTTGCTGACGATGCTTCAGATGACTCCACGAGGACCAGGTTTTCATCACTCCTGGGACACTGTGGATGGAGATGGCAAATTGGATCCACCATTCTTTTAATTCCATTGAGTTGCACCATATGTTTATAAATAGCGTTTCGTTCTGACCCTAATCAAGGGAGATTTAGTGCTGTAACTGGCCTATTTCTGATTCGCTTTTGTCTCAGATCTTGCATTCTTTTAAAAGTTGAAACAGAAAACTAGAGTAAATTATACATATCTGCTGCCCAAAGGATTTACATATATTTTTGTTTGCTCTTAAATGCCGTCATTCCTCTCATCTGCTGGCCACTCGATTGCAGGGTGAAGTGGTATGAAGCCAGACAGCCCATCCTGTGGTCCCTTCCCCGTCTTCATGAAATTGAGAGGGAAGTAGGGGCATGCAGACAGAGAGGAAGAAGAGGAACTTACTCTGTTTTACCAGAGACCTGACCCCCCCCCCAAAACACACTAGCACAAATTCCACTACAGAGAATATTTCTGATTAGCCAGAAGCCTTCAGTGTTGCAGTTGCCCTGGGTCAGTTATTCAATACGGTGAGAAACTCAGACCACAGGAATCTCAGCAGCCGAAGCTTCACGATGGCTGACCTGCAGGTGCAGGGCCCAGCTGCCTCAGTACCCTGGGCTTTCTGGGTTAGAGTAGGGAGCTCTTGGGCTGTTTCACCCTGGGCTCTTCCATCTATGCCCATGCGTTTACCTTTCTGTGGTCAACAAGGATGATAGACAAGGTTTGACTGAATAATGCATTCAGATGTTTTATGAGCACTGCCCAGAGAGCAGTCTGATCTCACTCCTGAGGAGGGACGTTCCACATCCCGATGAGGACAGCAGCCTCCGTCCTCCCCCCCCCACCCCGCCTTCCTCTTCCTCCTCATCGCACGCTCCTTTCCTGTCTCCTGTCCTTCCTGTTCCCTTTCCCTCCCTCCCACCTTCCTTTCTTCTTCTTTTAGAGGGGCAGTAAGTCATTTCATATTGTGCAAGTTAAGAGAAATTGTAAAAGGAATTGTGTTGTGCTCAGGGAAGAATGTGCTGCCTCCAGGAAACGGGAGGTGTTGCCATTTGATTTACAGGGTACAGGAAGCGTGGGTTTGCTTTAAGTCCGGCTTTAACTGTAGGCAGTTGGTGTTGTCAAGGAAATCTGGTACTTTGAAAGGTATAGGAGAAATCAGACGATGTATCCACCTTTAAATTTAAGGCACTGGTATCTGCAAGCAAACCGCAGGCTTTCATCCCAGCCACAGGCTCCCACCCACCAAGGCCAGCAAACGGCGAGTGAGGGCCCGTCTCAGCCACAGAGCGGCTGGGGGTGAAGCACGGTAGCTCTGCCTTCTGTGACATGTTCTGACAGCATGTAGGACAAAAACTGTCCCCAAAGTCTCACAGGGTGCTCAGGCTGACATAATGAATGACCACAAACTGGGTGGCTTCATGCAACAGAAATGGAGTCTCTCAGGGTTCTGAAGGCCAGAAATCAGAACTCAGGATAGTGGCAGGCCTGGATTCTTCTGGGGACTCTCAGTGGCAGCTTCTCTGGGCATCTCTCCGTGGCTGTGGATTCCGTACCCCAGTCTTTGCCCCCCTTCACCTGACTGTCCCCTTTGCACGTCTGTGTCTCAAATCTCCCTCTCTTTTCTCTTAGAAAGACCAGTCGTGGCATTGAAGGCACCCCCTGCATCCAGGACATCCTCATTTTGAGATCCTTACCTGAATTACTGATGTGGTCACAGTCACAGGCAGATCCTGGGGTCAGACGTGGGCATGTTTTTTTGGGAGACACAATTCAACCTACTACACACTGCTACCTTTAATCTTTAAAAAAAGATTAAAATTCATAGAGCAGTTCCCAAACCAAATCAACACATGAGGCAAGGGGAAGGGAGCCCTGAGCGATAGGATTACCCTGAGACTTCACTCGAAAGAGAACACACCCTCCTTCTGCTCATAATCTTTTTGTCCAGAAGGATTTCTGTTGAGTTTTGTAAAGGGTGCTCTCTTTAAATACCCATGTCATATTTACAGTTATTTCAAAAACCGAACAGAGAGAAACAACACTGCTAACTTCTAAAATGTTTTATTAAAAAATTTAAAATGACGGCAAGGAGAGAAGCCCTGAGGACAGCTTCACTGGAGATTATCTTGGGGTTAAGATCACACTCTCTTAGCTGGGGTTCGCCCCCTCAGGAGATGTAATCCAGAGGGAAGTCAGGGCAGTTCTGATTAAATCAATTTAGCACTTTTAATACACCAAAGTAAAATGGTCAGCTTGAAAAACAAGAAATATGTCAAACGCATTGTTTTAATTCTAAACTAAAATCAAATGGTAAGTTTCATTTAAGCATCGGAAGTCCCTGCAGGATCATAACTTTTTCATGCCTCTGATATTATAATCTTGCTGTTTCCCTGCCTCAGGGTGGGAAGCGATGAGTGAGGGGCTTTCCTGTGTGGGGGTCCCTGGGCGCAGCACAGCCACACAGCCTCAGTTACTGGTCCCCTTCCCTGCACACCCCCTTGTTCTGTTCACATTTCTGTATCCTCACTCAAGGGACTGCCTGAGATGTTTCCTGAAGTGAGAACTTGCATCCATTTATCTGTATATTTATCTCTGTATCTCAACTATCGACTTTGTAGGCAGAGAAGTCCACTGAAACACCGATACTTAAAGAAGTTAACTCTGAGAGCCGGTCTGTCATCAGGCTGCAGGATGGTCACGTGGTGAGAGGGCCTCAGGCTCCCACGGCAAGGGACGCTCACAGGTCCTCGGCCCGGGGTGTAGTTCTTAGTGGCCAGATTCAAGTGCAATGGGAACCCAGCCACCCTTCCCTTCCTGTCCCTTCAGATGGCCGGTGCCTCTGGTCCCTCCCCCACGTGAAGATCCGGAACTAACTTTACCTTGTCACTCATCCCAAAGAACATTTCAACTCATAACCAGGAGCCACAAAATGGTTAAAACTGACATTGTAATGGAAATTCTGATACAAAGGTGATTTACTTTTTTTTTTTTAATTTCAGATTGTTTGGAGGATACAAATGTTTAGGTTTTACATTGTTTTCATTTCCAAGGTAAAGTTCAAGTTGCCGATGAACCCCTCACCCAGGGGTGTGCTGAACACCCTCACACTGTGTGCATTAGGTGAGGTCTCCACAGTCAACCCTCCCTCCTCCCCTCCCCTCCCTCTCCCCCTCTCCCCACCCCCTAGACCACACTTGTGTTTTTCATTTGTGTGAGCGTGTAGTTGTTTATATATTGGTCTCATAATAGTATTGAGTACACTGAATACTTGTTTTTCCATTCTTGTGATACTTCATTGAGAAGAACATGTTTCAGCTCTATCCAAATAAACACAAAAGATGTAAGTCCCCCTCTTTTCTTATAGCTAAATAGTATTCCACGGTATACACTTACCGCAGTTTGTTAATCCATTCGTGGGTCGATGGGCACTTGGGTTGGTTCCATGTCTTGGCAATTGTGAGTTGAGCTGCAATAAACATTCTAGTGCAAATGGCCTTGTAGTAAGATGATTTCTTGTTCTTTGGAATTGCAGAATCAAATGGAAAGTCCACTTTTAGTTCTTTGGGAATTCTCCACACTTCTTTCCATAGAGGCTGTATTAGTGTGCAGTCCACCAGCAGTGTAGAAGTGTTCCCTTCTCTCCATAGCCATGCCAACATCTGCAGATTTGGGGGTTTTGATGTCACTTAACCTCAGTGGAGTTAAGTGATATCTCACACATTAGCAAATGGAAGGGCATACTGTGTTTGTGGCTGGGAAGAATCGACACTGTCAGGTGGCACCTGTGGCTCAAGGAGTAGGGCGCCAGCCCCATATACTGGGGGTGGCGGGTTTGAACCTGGCCCTGGCCAAAAACTGCAAAAATCAAAACAAAACATAAACACACACACAAAGAATCAACATTGTTAAAATGTCCATACTACCCAAAGTGATCTACAGATTTGATGCAATCCCCATCAAAGCACCATCATACTTTGAAGAACTTGAAAAAAAAGTACTTCATTTCATATGGAACCAGAAAAAAACCCAAATAGCCAATACAAAATTTTTAAACGTAAAAACAAATCTAGAGGCATCACGACAACAGACTTCAGTTTATACTAAAATCTACAGTGATCAAAACAGCACGGCACTGGTGCAAAAATAGAGACAAAGACCTATGGAATAGAACGCAGAATCTAGGGGTGAATCCAGCCACAGATCACCACGTGACCTCTGATAAACCAAACAAAAGCATACACTGGGGAAAAGAATTCCCATTTAATAAATGGTGCTGGGAGAAGACTGGAACTGGACCAGCACCTCTCGCCACTGACAAAAATTGGCTCTCAACGGATGAAAGATTTAAATTTAAGACAAGAAACAATAGCAATCCTAGGAGAAATTGAGATCCTAGGGGGCAACTCTCGACAAAAGTGGCCTAGGAAGAGATTTTATGAAGACAACCCCCTTGGCAATTGGCATGTGACAAATCTGACAAAGGGCTGATAAGTAGAATCTACAGAGAACTCCAATTAATCAACAAGAAAAAAGCAAACAATCCCATTTATACATGGGCAAGACACATGAACAGAAACTTCTCTGAAGATGACAGATCCATGGCCACCAAACATGAAAAAATGCTCATTGTCCCTAATCATCAGAGAAATGCAAATCAAAGATGATTTTTAAGACGAGGCAGTATTCAGATTTTGACAGCAATTTGATAAGAAGGTTTAAATTTAAGACAAGAAACAATAAAAATCTTAGGAGAAATTACGGAAATTTTGTCTTACACTTTTGTTACAGTTTTGATAAATAAAAAAAAACCTCTACTACAAGAAGGAAATTGTGGTACCTTTGGGCCCAATTCTGTAATTTTTTTCATAGGAAAAACCTCTACGACTAGTGTGGCCAGGTATGGTGGCTCACACCTGTAATCCTAGCACCCTAGGAAGCCAAGACACGCAGATCCCCTAAGCTCAGGAGTTTGAGACCAGCCTGAGCTAGAGTGAGACCTCATCTCTAAAAACAGCCAGGCATTGTGACGGGCACCTGTAGTCCCAGCTACTCAGGAGGCTGGGCAAGAGTTTGAGGTTTCTGTGAGCTATGACATCACAGCACTCTACCAAGGGTGACAAAATGAGACTCTGTCTCAAAAAAAAAAACCCCAAACCCATATAGGGGTTTGGTATTATGTTGATTTCAACAAGAAAACTTTGTGAGATGTAGCTACCGGCCACGTGGATACTTGGAATTGCCTGATGCCTTGTGGGAGACTCAGGACCCACTTATACAGACATATGATTCTCTGTTGCTGTTATGGATCTAGACATTAACACCTGTGAAAATACATAAGAGATACAAACTTTAATTTGCATATGCTCATTGCGTTTAATTGGAGCACACTCCCAGGAAAGTAGAGGAGGTTTTTTTCTATGAAAAAATTACAGAATAGGGCCCAAAGCTAACACAATTTTTTTCTCTTAGTAGAAGTTTTTTTACTTATCAAAACTATAACAAAAGGGTAAGACAAATCTGTAATGTGCTCGGCTTATTAACAATACTTTTTCTAAAATCAGAATTTTACCATATATCCTTTGGAAATAATAATATTGATGTTTACATGAAATACAAACAAAGGATGAAATGTTTCACATTTTCCAGTTTTTCACTGTGATAGATTCATTCTTTAAAATTTTATGTTTGCTCAATTAAAGAAAAGTGCTTACACGGTTTATTTTAAGATAACAGATTGCTGCATCACAGAAATGCAGTACAACTTAGGCGTAAAAGGAGCAACTAGACACGGTGTTTGTTCACGTGCTGGTTATGTCTTGAATGAGGCCCTTTGGTGCGTCTTGGACCACTGATAAGTTATTAAAAGACACGATTTCCAAGCAAGTGGCAAAACCATTTAAATATGAAATGTATATATAGGCCTAGATATGGATGTGAATATATTTTCGTACATTATTAAAATATCTTTGAAGGGAGAATCCTTGGCAGCAAAGAGAAAGTTGTGACTATGTCATTAAATAAATAACTTTACAAGAAAAAGGAAGCTTGACCTTGACTTCTCATATTTTAGAGGTTTGTGAATTACAGACATCACTCAGCATAACCATGTATCTCTAACTTCCCCCGTATTTACGTCATCATAAAAGCATATTGAAATGTTTTAGTAGATAGTTATACATAACATTTCCTGTTAAGAACAGAAAAGTAAGTCAATGTCAAGTAAACCCATTGAAAACTCTAAAGCAATCAATTTAAAACTTTTTTTGATGCTTCATCAGCTTTTTAAAAAAATTTCAGATTACTATGAGGGTACAAAGGATGAAGTTACAGTGTTTGCATTTGTTAGGTAAAGTCCCTGTAGTGGTGTCCTGCCCCCAGGAGGCGTGCCCTGTACCCCCACGCGGGGCCCATCAAGGGGGAGCACACCCATCCCCCTCCCTTCTCCCCTTTCCCTCTCCCTCCTTCCCACGCAACTTGGGTTGAAATGAGTTTTTCTCCTCTGTGGGTGTATATTGAATGATCTACTGGCTTCATATCAGTACTGAGTGCATTGGACACTTGCTTTTCCATTCTTGTGATACTTTACTAAGATGAATGTGTCTTAACTCCACCCAGGTTAATACAAAAGATGTAAAGTCTCCATCTTTTCTTAAGGCTGACGAGCACTCCATGGTGTACATACACCAGTTTGTTAATCCGTTCCCAGGTTGATGGGCATTTAGGTTGTTTACACGAATTTAAAAGTTTTGATAGGAAAAAGATGATGGATGGGCATAAAGTGACAAGAAGCTGGAGTGAAAGAGACGACATGAATATTTAATATATCCTTAAATGTTATTAACTTCTTGCTATAAGCCAAGCATATATACACAAATTTGTTAATTCTCAAGACAATCCTTTGAAGCAGCTGCCCTTCAAAACGGACAAACACACAAGCAAATAAACCAACCCAATAGCTCAGCTCAACTAAGTGGTGGGCTCTGCCCCTTCCTGGCACCTGAACACAGCCCAGGAGTCTCTCTAGAAATGATTCAAGTCCCCTTTCATGCATCTCCTCAGTATCACTTTCACTCTTAAATATTGTGTACTCTATTTTTAAATTTAAATGAAATAAATAATTTTCCCTCTTAAGCAGAAAAATGTAGGGGAAAATAAGACCTTTAGGTTGTTAAAATCTTTGAGTGACGTGTCCTTAAGTCAAGCACTGAATGGCTAGGATGGCGTCACATGTGTTTTCTTAGGAGTAAGGTCTTACTAGGAGGTCACAAATGTTGAAGCATAAACATATCCTACAGAGACAACCAGGGCAATGCTTGATTCAAAGCAGAATTTTTGTATTATTTGAAAATATTAAGGGGGTACAGATGTTTTGTTACATACTGGAGTAAAGGCTATAAATGAGCCCATCCCTGGATGGGGGGTTGCCCTGCCTCTCCTCACCGACCCCTAGGGTAGATTTTTCTTGCCCTTTAGATTGCTGGCTACACAATCTGAATTTATTCATTAACTGCAAAATATCAACTTTGACTTGGAACATGTAGATGGAGCCTGTAAGTGAGATCTTAACTTTTAAGATATTTGACCTTCGAGGCCTTAAGAAGACCTGGTACAAATGGGGGCACAGGAGACAGTCCACAATGATGGACCTTCACGTTACTGTTTAATTCCATCCAAATATCTTGGTCTCGGGGTTTTTCCTACTCCTCAGTTTTTGTAATTGCTATGACTTTACGATTTTACTCTATGCACTAATCACATGTGTGGCTGAGCTATCCGTGTTGCCCCAAATATCCATTATTCTCTCTTCTTCCTCAAAGAAAGAGAACCCCTGAGTCTCGGCTGGTTTTCCAGAATAAAGACTATGTTTCTTAGCTTTCCTTGCAGCCAGCTGAGGTCATCCAATAATTCTAGCAAACGCAATGGCAGTGGAAATGAGGCCCAGTGTGTGCACTTTCTGGATTTCCCAGCTACCTTTGAAAATGAAGTGATCTTGAAGTGAAGGCTTCACACAGCAAGGACACAGCCTGGGAGGGGGCGAATCTCTGCCACTTGGGAAAACTGTTCCATTCTGGTCAGGGCCAAACATCTTCACACTTCTTACACATAAAACATGTATTTTCAGGGCGGCACCTGTGGCTCAAAGGAGTAGGGCGCTGCCCATATGTTGGAGGTGGCAGGTTCAAACCCAGCCCCAGCCAAAAAAAAAAAACCTGAAAAAAAATAGTTTTAAAAAAACATGTATTTCCAGCTTGTTTAATCTGCTTTCTTTTTAACTTGCAATCAAAACAACTTATGTAAACAATACACAATTTATGATCTCATTAGTTCTTTACTGCTTGTAAAGTATCTCAACAACGACCAGCACAGGCTAATCTCAGAGTTCTGGCAGCCCTGGCACAGACGTGCAGCTCCCATGACCAGACAGGGTTGAGCTGAGATTGCTGACAAAGACCCTTACTGGGGAACATTTCTCCCACTTTACCTGGTACAAAATGATTGTTCTTCATTCCACATAGTATCTGACACTATCCTGTTCAGCCTATTTTGCAGGTGAAACAGTCTTTGATATAGTTGAATATATTGTTTGCCTACCTTACAAAGTTTTCCAAAACTGTTATCTGTTTGCATGACATGGGAATTAATTCACATGCAAAAGTCTAGGGTTTGAGATTCTCAGATGAGGAAGGTGGAGTGGAGGAATATCAAGGGTCATCCTTCAGGGTGAAGGAGGCTCGGGCTCCTGCAGAGCCCAGGCAGCTGCTGAGCCCACCACACGGAGGGACTCCTTCGGTGGAGGAGATCCCTGAAGGCTCAGAGCCAGGTCCCAAGGGGACAGCTCAGCCAGCTCTGCCGCTGGCCATGTGGCATTTGAGTGGAGGGGCCTGTGGTGTTTTGTCTCAACCCCACGACTGGTTATGTAGATGAACCACTATGAATTAAACTTCAATCAAGTTTAGCCAAGTTCAAGCCAACCTTAGCTCTATAAAGCCAGTTGTGTCTTTACCCCAATTTTTAATCTGGTAAACAATATAGTAAACTTTGGAAGATTCTAAATGAATTTTTTTTCTAATTTTTCATATGATATAACAAAAAGAACAATAATAAGTGCTTTCCTAATTTTACATATAATTTTCAGTACTTTAAAGTTTGAGTTTTGAGATACGTATACTTAAAAGCCTTTGAAAGAAGTGATTGAATAACTATTTCCTTTTTGGATGGAGAAACAAATTTTCCTTTTACTTAAAGGAAAAAAAAGAAGAATGAAAGAAATCACATTTGGGAGGCAGCCACCAGGGACAGTTTCACTTGGAAAGAGACTTTTTGAGAAAGTTCCAAGTGACTGAGAAAAGAGAATTATAATGGAATTTGCACCACAACTTTTATTCTGACAGAGGGGCTATTCATCGTATGGAATTCTTTTAAAATCACTGACCTGAACAATATGCTTCTGAGAATGTTTTCCTGCTTAGCTTATAAAGATATTATTATGTATCTATGATATAATCACTAGAAAATGTTCCCTCTGGGGCACTTGTTGTTTCTCTAATTATAGCACAGTTGATTGTAGAATTGATACACTTCAAGGTATAACAGGAAAGTAGATATAATCTTTTAGCAAACTGCACCTTCTGTTTTCATACTGAAATTTGTTTTTATATAGAATAATTCTATCAATTAAAGAACAGCCCGTAAACAGAACTTTTTAGTTTAAGAGGGTGAGAATTATGATAATAAGGTTAAAATAATGATTCCCAGATTATTTGTGATATTCACATCAAGACAAATCTATTTTCAAGTATAAACCCTGATTATAATTTCTGATGCAAATTACTTCTCTAATCTCAGTTTTCTTCCTGTGAAATGGAGCTAGAAATACTCCTTATCGCTAAGGACTGTTTCAAAGACATGGACAGATGACCCAGCTGAGGGTCTATGTGGGGTTTTTATCCAGTAGTGTTATTTTAGAATCCGTGCACTTCGAAAGCCCGTAAATAATAGAAATACATGTTTTATTAACAGTGCTTCTCATGATTCTAGCTATCAAACTGAAGGACAACTCAGTCAAGTCCACCAGCTGAGTAGAATGCAACGGCTTTAACACTCAGGTCTTCTCAATTATTCAAACTATTTGGGAAGATCACAGATTAGGTTAATGTAAAACAGCCCTGAAACTAAAATTTCTTTACATTTGTCTTTGAAAAGTATTTGGTTCTTACATTTGAAAATTGGTGTGTCTGGTGGCCTGATACTCACTTCAAGGAAAATGATGAGGACACACTAGGACTGGGGTTCAGGCTCGGGGAAAGATGCCCAGCTCCTCCCAATCCAGCTCTTCCTTGAACCCAGGCAGTGGCTGAAAAAAAACAAAAACAAAAGAAGTCTGCTTTTCCTTAACAGATGAAAAATTTGTGCTCTCTCAAAACTTCCTTAGAGTAAGGAGGTGGCTGAGTATTTGCGCTTCAAAGGGCTTCTCTGCATGCAAACTAAGAAGAGGAAATTGAAATGTCTAAAACGCTGTAATTAAGCAAATGCAATAGTAACTGCATTGAACTTGAAAGTGAGCTTGTTATTATGGACAACCCCACATTCTGATAAACCACCCAAGGACAATACTGATTAACATTAAGGGCAGTGTACTTTGAATATTTATGAGGCATAGATCTGAAAATACCAAAACAAGCCTGCACCATTGATTTTATTATTTATTTAGAGACAGTAATTTATTTTTAACTGAGCTTCTAAAGAGCTGATGTAGTAATAACATCAAGTTGGAAGGATTTTTCTTTTCAGAGAGAAGGGGCACTTCTAGGAAATTTTCAGATTCTTTTATTTTAGATAAAATATCTAAGGCTTGATGTGAAATCAGATAGAAATTAATTTAAGTAAGGCACGTTAAAATGGACTCAAATAACAATAAAATCTGCTTTATATTTTAATAGCCACACATAAATCTCTGGCTAACAAAAGTGAAATTCTTGAGAAGGTAGCATTTCAGTAGAACAAAAATAAATAAATATGATCTTTAGAAATCATAGAGCAGGTGTCCTCAAACTATGGCCCTGAGGGCCACATGCAGCCTACCTAGGACATTTATCTGGCACGCCAGGTGTTTTTGCCGCTGCCTGTCCTGCTTAGCAGCCAACTTGTCCTGGGGCCCGCAGTCCAACCCTCCAACAGTCTGAGGGACAGTGAACTAGCCCCCTGTTTAAAACGTTTGAGGACCCCTGCCATAGAGATTGGAATATGACTGTTTTGGTTTATTTTTTAACGTGTCAATTATGCCACGGCACTCTACCCAGGGCAATAGTGAGACTCTGTTGCAAAAAAATTAAATAAATAAATAAACAAACAAATGAATCGAAACAGAGTCAAAAGAAAAAAATGCTGTCTGGAGCTGCAGTCATAGGTTGGGTCTGGATGACGTGGGTGTCAGAAGGAGGCATTAGCTCCTTGTCATGTGGGCTTCTCTTTAAGACACAGCACCTGGTTTCTCTCAGAAGAAGTGATCAAGCGAGAACAAGGAGGAGGCTGCCACCCCTCTGATGACCTTGTCTCACCATATACAAAACTTAAAGATGGATAAAGACTTAAATGTAAGGATGCAACTATAAAAATTCTAGAAGAAAACAGAGGAAAAACTGTTCTAGGCATCAACCTAGGCAAAGAATTTATGACGAAGACCCTAAGCAAATATAACGACAATAAAAATAAATAAGTCAGACTTCATTAAATGAAAAAGCTCGTTCACAGTACAGGAAATAACCGAGAGTGAACAGACAACCTGCAGCTTGAGAGAAAATACCCCCAAACCACACATTCAACGGAGGACTAATGACAGAGTCGGCAAAGAGCTCAACCACGTCAGCAGCAAAATCACAGACGACTCCACCAAAACATGGCGAAAGACATGAGCAGAATTTTTCCAAAAGACAAATGGCCGATAATCATATGACAACCACTGGACGTCACTAATCCTCAGGGACATGCAAATTACACCCACAGTGAGATGCCACCTCACCCTTATCAGACTGGCCATTATTAAAAAGTAAAACAAAACGAAACAAAGGTGTTGACAGGGAAGCAGAGAAAAAGGAGAATTTGTAAACTGTCGGTGGGACTGCAAATTAGTAGAACACCCTTAAAGAATAGAAAGTAGATTCCACAAAGAAACAAATAGACCAGCAATCTCACTGCAAGGTGTCTACCCAAAGGAAAAGAAGTCATTTTCATCAAAGGGACACCTGCGTGCAAATGTTGCTCTCAGCACAATTCACAGTTGCAAGTGGATTCGTGAGTGACCATCATTTCATCAGTGGATAAAGAAAATGTGGTAAATCTGGAAAGTGTGCAGCCGTGAGTATGAAGAATGGAGACATCTATGGCCATACTTTCTGGACAGCCCTTACATGTACCTGGAGCCATAAAAAGGAATCAGTGTCTTTTGCAGCAACTTGGATGGAACTGGAGATGATTATCCTGAGTGAAGCATTTCGGGAGTGGAAGAACAGACACCACATGTGCTGGGCACTGAGCAGGAGGTAAGCACGGTGCACACACAGGGACAGAGAGACAGACGGGACAAGGGGACCCAGGGGTGCAGGGTGAGCCTGTCTGGCACAGTGAACCCTGTCTTGGTGACGGGCACACTGAAGGACTGAAGCCTGGACGTCAGCATTGTACAAGGTTCCCGTGTAATGAAAACATGTTTACCTCTTTAAGATTAAAAACCCCATATAATCTCTATGGAACATGGCAGAGCCATTGACCCAGCACTGTGAACCCAGTAGTGTCTGTGCCATTTCCCAAGCTTATTTGGCCACTGAACTCCTTTGTGTATCAAGGAGATTATTTTGAAGAACTGAGGTCTCCTTGAAGACACTTTGTCCAACACTGGCTTAACAGCCATCACCAAAAAAATTGCTGAGGGTACCAAAAAAAAAAATGTATATACAAGCTAAGCTGTCTTGTCAGGATTAAAATTGATCATTCTCCCAAAGTGTACAGATTACAGGTTAAATGGACGGGTCTAGCATGTCCAGGTACACTTGACCTGTGATGGTACCTTCAATTCAACTTGGAAAGTGATATGTAGATAAGAAACATCTCTTAAAATGTGTATGCATTTTTTGCCCCCTTACATATATTTCTTCAATATATATACTGTTGGCTTTTAGTGATTAAAAGTCATCCTGATCTTGGTGCTACATACAGATTTGCTGGGTCTTGGAACTTGTCAGGTTTGGTCAGTGAGTGTTTATTGCTGTCTTCTGTGTGCCAGTCACCACACTAATAGTTGGCTACTTAAGGGCAAATAAGACATTGTCCTTGTTCCTGAGAAGCCAGCTAATGAAGCACAAGGTAGGACAGTTACAACGTGGCGATGGCAGAGACCTGCAGCGTGAATCTCACATTTGCACAGTCGCAAATGATGTTTGCACATTACTCATTTACTCCATCTTTCACAGATGGGGAATCTGAGGCTGGGAGAGGTCAGATAACTTACCTGAGCTCCCACAGCTGTCAAATGTCAGATATGGGACTCACGTCAAGGGGGCTCCGACCGCCCAGCCTCGCTCCTAGCATCCCGGACGGGCTACTCAGTGCTGCAGGGACAAAAGGAAGCTTGCAAAGAGCTCTGAGCTGGGGCCTAGATGGGACTGTCACTGTGGAGGTGACGTCTGACCCAGCTGTTACAGAGTAACCCGGAATTATCCATAAGGGGAGGGGAAAGGCAGTTCCGGCCTCAGAACCCAGCGCACCCAAAGGCATGAAGCCCTGTTGATGGTCTGCAGCTTAGTGAATGCAGGTGTGAAGGGAGGCACCACGGGTGGCAGAGGCTCTGGGAGATGAGGCTGTAAAGCCAACATCCTTACTAAGGAGTCATATACAGAACCACGCGTTACTCAGCTGTCGTCTGCAGTGTTCCAGTTAATATTCGCCTCTGCCAAGAGTGATTCATGGAGCTGGAAACGTCTGATTAGGACAGCCTGACTGTGGGGTGTGGTGGGCACTGCCATGCACCACCCCAAGCCCCTGTCAGGGTGAAGGGTGTGATCCCCAGCCACCGTCAGCTGCCTATGGGGTTGTGCTGGCTGAAGACAACACCTCACCAAGGCCATGCCCCTTTCCCCGGACACTTGTTCCCAGTGACTGATTGGTGTCAGGGTAGAAAGGCTGGCCTTTCACCACAAGTCAAGGATAGCAGCTTCAGAGGTCAGCCTGATGTCAGAGACCCCGGTGGCATCAGTGGAGGGGCCTGCAGCACAGCCTGACCCCTCCCTTTGCCATCCTTGTCTATTTCATCTGCAGGTGAGGACAGCAGCTCAGAGGTCAGCCTGGTGTCAGAGACCCCGGTGGCATCAGTGGAGGGGCCTTCGGCACAGCCTGACCCCTTGTCCATCTCATCTGCAGATGGGGATCCTCAAAGGCTTCAGAATAAACCTCCTGAATTCTAACCTCTGTCTCAAAGGCCACCTCCTGGGGAGCCTCATCAGTGACAGTGGTGCCTGACGGCTGAGAAGGCAGACTCAGGGACAGAATTTGGAACTCTTTGCCCGGGCAGGTGGTGCCAGTGCCTCTGGTCCAGGTAGCAGCACTGCTGTTAATGCCTCCTGGCGTTACGACCAGGCACGGGTCTAGCATGTCCAGGTACACTTGACCTGTGATGGCAACCACGAGGAGACCTGGTGCCTGCAGGAGCAGCGGGTGGGAAAAGGTATCAGAGGAGCCAAGGGCAGGTGGGCCTGGCCAACTGCTCCTAAACTACACTGACACTCGGGAAGGAAGAACATGAGTAATAGTGACTAATTCACAAAAAGCTAAAACTGACTGAAAGCTACTTGTGAAAGCCAGGACGCCTCTCCTTGGCAGCATAAGCAGCCTCAGCCGCCGGAGGCTGGGAGGCGGGAGCTGATGTTGGACGCAGGACGTCAAGCCCTGAGTAAGAACACCCACTCTGCAGAGACTTGGGCAGTGACTCTGCCACACAGAGGGACACCTGCATTAGTGTGCTGGAGAATCAGGAACCCCCAAACTTCATGGAACCCTCTGAGTTTGAATCAGGGGCAGAAACTTCCCAACTAGGGACCAGCCCACCACCTCACCCACTGCTGGGCTGTGGCCAGGATTCTGCCTCAGTGTCACCCAGCCCAGGACATGATGAGGGACCCAGGTGAGCTGTTGGGAACCAGGTGGTGTAAGTTCTCTGAGAGGCCCTGGACATCCAGTCACTTGTGTTGAAGTACAATCCAACAGTCTTTCCATAGAAATTCTCCCCCCACTGCATCCAGCTCAGCTGGAAGATGCTACTGACCAGCTTGGCCATCCCTTTGCAGGCCCCACACAGGTGGCCTTGGACTCATAGTCCAGTAGCTCAGACCCTGTTCCTCTCTCCCGGGAACTCCTCCTTCTCTCCCAGAAACTCCTCCTCACTCCCAGGAACCTGTCCCTCTCTCCCGGGAACCTGTCCCTCGGTTCTGGGAACTGTCCCTCTCTCCCGGGAACCCCCCCTTCTCTCCCGGGAACCCATCCCTCACTTCCCAGAACCTGCCCCTCCCGGGAACCCATCCCTCACTCCTAGGAACCCGTCCCTCTCTCCCGGGAACCTGTCCTTCTCTCCTGGGAACCCCTCCTTCTCTCCTGGGAACCCCCCCCTCACTCCTGGGACCCATCCCAGGTGTCGGTGCCTCTGAGGGACTACAGCGGGGACTCATCTCATTGCCCAGCCTCACCGTCCTCCTGACTCAGGGTCAGCATGTGCTGGAGCTAGTAGTCAACCACGGCAGTTTAAATGATATAAAATGGCAAATAAACAAATTACATTAAACAGAAATGTAACAATCACTTCTAATTATGCTACTTCATTTTACTCTTATCTGTGCCCTTGAGAGTATTTGGATCTGTCTATCCATACGATGAAAGTCCTACGGGTGCTGCCTCTGCACATCTCCGACTCTGCTTCAGAGATGCAGCTTGGTAGCTTGATGGTGGCTATGGTGAAAGAATTGACCCTGAGGACGTGGGCAAATGAAACAAACCAGATTCCTCCCAGCCCCAGATCTGATGTTAAACATTTCCCAACTCACCAGCTGATCTACTCTGCAAAGGTGTTAAGGACCAGCCAGACAGCAGGTCCTCCAAGGTAAGGCAGCTCATTTCCATTTAAAAGAGATTTTTTTCTTTTCTTTTTTTTTTCCTTTGGTGTTTTGTTTTGTTTTGAGACAGAGTGGCACTTTGTTGCCCTTGGCAGAGGGTGCCACAGCTCACAGCAACCTCAAATTCTTGGGCTCAAGCGATTCTCTTTCCTCAGTCTCCCAAATTCTCTCCCTCGGTCTCTGGCTATTTTTAGAGATGGGGTCTCAGTCTGGCTCAGGCTGGTCTCGAACCTGTGAGCTCAGGCAATCCACTCGCCTCGGCCTCCCAAGTGCTGGGATTATAGGCATGAGCCACCGTGCCTGGCTAAAAGGGATGTTTTGTAAGTGGCAATGCTTTCTGGGATCAATAGATTCAGCACATTCAAACAGAGTGTCTTGCTTCCCGGGACTTGAAATTCTTGGGACAGCAAACTGGTTCCTCTTCACAGGTATCCACCCTTAATCCATTTTCAAGCAAAGTCTGAGATTAGAGAAAGAAGCTCCGGTAGCTGCACACCCTTGGCAGCCCACATCCTAAATGCTTTTGCAAACAGGCCTCACCCAATTTTTTAAATTGTTCTGGGCTACATTTAATAGATGATGAGAATAATGACTTTTAAATATGGCACTGCACAATTAGGCCACTAGCACAGCTTGGATGCTCTGAGGAGCTTGAGTCTAGGAAACCATGCACAGTTACCTGCAGAAAGAGGTGAACCATGGAGGTCAGAACGGCCATCTACACAGTCGGATGGGTTAGAGAAGCGGCCGGGCTCCTCGCACAGGAGGATCTGTTTGAGCCTGAATAAGCTTGCCCTTCTTTCCCCAGCAGACTCAGGACGGTTGTTTCTCAGGAGGGCAGAGAGCATAAGGACTCTCTTCCATGTTGCCCTGATGGTTGTTGAGAATAGGAGAGATTTTAAAGAAAATAGATGTGAAGATAAAACTCTGAGGGGCCTGCCTTGCCAGAGAGGCTCTCCACCTGCCTTGCCCCAGGCTCTAACACATCTGGGTATTTGAACCTGGAAATATCTTTTCCATCTGCACTCCAAGAGATATTCCCGGGTAACGGGTGTGACCACGCTCCTTCTGACCCGTGGCTCCCTCACCTACCTGGCTGCTGCCTACTCTGAACATCAGCTCTGCACAGCACTGCCTGCCCCACATTCACACCCCCTCCTACAAGAGACAAGCGTTCTCTGCTCTCTCTCTTGCTCTCTGGCAAGACCCGAGGGAGCCACCTCAGCATCTGGCAGAGGCTAGGAGAAAGGACTTGCACTGTTTTCTACTGCAGTGTAACAAATTCCCCCCACACATCGCCACTGACACTAACACTCACTTTCTCTCAGTGTCTGTGGGTCGGAAGTCCCGCCTGGCAATGCTGGGTTCTCTGCCAAGGTCTCACAAGGCCAAAATCTAGATATTGGCCACACGGTGATTCTCATTGGGAACTCGGGGTCCTCTTCAAGTTTGTTCAGATTGTTGGCAGAATTCAATAATTTGTGGTTGTAGGACTGAGGCCCCAGTTTCTCGCAGGCTATCAGCAAGGGCCACAGACAGCTCCCACAGATGTCCCTAGGCCAAGCCATGGGCCCTCTAAAAGCACCTAATTTCTTCACAGCCAGCAGGAGACTCTCCCTGACGTCTGCCGTAAAGCAGTCACAGGAGTGACTATCCCATCACTTCACAAGTGCCACCTGCGCCAGGGCAGGGGCTTCCCCGGGAGGCAGACCCCAGAGGACGGACAATCTTGACAGCCAGCTCAGAATTCCACATCCTCACAGGGCACACAGTGGGTCAGCTCTCAACTCTGCCCTTAGTAGCTTTGTGGCTTAACTCATGTTCCCCCAGATAAGGGCAGTGCTGTTCCTTCAGAGAGTCAGTGAGAAGTAAAGTGCTCGCACCTGGGCAGTATTTGGTACATGAAACTCACACAGTGAACGCTTCTTCCTGTCCTGACCACACACACGCACCATCGCAGGCAGGCACCCCAGGTTAGCGTGGGGTCGCTTATGTTGTAATAGTTACGGAACCTCATGTGGCCAACTATGACGCTCAACCTTGGATGTTAACTGCGGCGCAGAAAGTGAAAAAGATGTGGAGCTGATCTGACTCTCTGCGCCCCGATGGGAACTTCCTGCTGGGTGTTTCTCAGGTAATCAAGCCCTGCTCAATAGGTATTATTATCCCCATTTAGCAGGTGAGGAAGCTGAGGCCCACATGTTTCCTGTGTCCCTGGAAAGCACACAGTGAGCAAGGAGCAGGCTCACGGCTGGAAGCCTCAGCTCGTAGCAGGACGTTGTCCAGAGAACCACTGATAAACCAAGGAGTGTGTGCGTGTGTGTGTGCCCATATGTGTGTGTGTGCCGTGTGTGTGTGTGTGTGTGTGTGTGTGTGTGTGTGTGTGTGTGTGTGTGTGAGTGTATCTGATTCATCAGGAAGGAATGCAAAGAATTTCCCTTCCCCTCCGGGAGAAGGCTGGGCCCCTTTACCCTTGACAGAGAGTGTACAGATTTTAAAATGTTCCAAAGGGCTATCAGTTCCTATTGTTAGAGAAAAGAAGCTGAAAGAGTATTTTGTGAATAAGGACTCACGAGAAAGAGGGCTGAAATCAGTCGATGGCGATCTATTTCTCCACTAGTTTGAAAGTACAAAATAATTTGCTGTTATTATTGTAATTCCATATTTTAAAAAACCTTGAAATTAGAAGCAAGGTCAATGGCACGATTACTCAGTTCTCAGTAAACGAAGCAAGCAAAAAAAAAATTATTAAACAAATCTTCCCACCCAAGCGATTATATGCCCACGTAAAATCTCTAACTGAAAAACATATATATTTTCATTTAGAAAGATTACTCCAAAACTCTTAAAGAGGGGAGGAGGCTTGTAATTGATGAGACAAAGTTGATGCTGCAGAAATGATTCTTACTCTGTTTTTAAAGTTTTTTTTTGGTTTTATTTGTTTTGTAAAAGGTCATTCAGATGCCTGTGATGAATCCAGGGGGCAGGCAGGCTGGTAGAGAGGATTTGGCAAGAATAAGAACATATTAAACAAGGCGGTTTCCTTTTTTATCTTTTTCAGGTTTCTAATTAAATACTATTAAAATATTTGTGAAAGAAAACTAGACATAATTTTATATTTTGTGTCTATTTGTCAACTAAAGAATTGGTATTATGCTGCTTCATACATTATGTTTAAATCTATTTTTCGTCAACATCCTATGGTAGTTTTGTTTTTTATATATATACGCATATTTGAAAGAATTTTAAATTAAGGAATCACAACTATATGGAGTGCAGCGTGATGCTTTGGTGTAAGACTACACTGGGAAAAGATTTCTTACTCCCATTAAAAGCTTTTCTAAAAAGGGGACAAAGGCACAGGGAAGGTGAATGGATGCAGGTGACACTTCAGGAACCAAGTGGCAGACGGAGGGGAGAGGAACCAAAAATGTTTTAGTCTTTTTTAAAAATAAAAACTGTATCTCTTTAGCAATAGATGTCTCTGCAGAAAGACAAAGCAAAAATTGTTCAAACAGGTCTCGAAGTTATGAAACCAGAGATGGGAACCTTTCAAGCTTCATGAAGGCATCAGAGGAAAATATTTGGAAATAAGGTTATTACCCGTCTCTTCCTCACTTCACCAACTGGTCTGAAGTCAGAGCTTTTCAGCAGCCGGCCCACTTACATCCCATGCGTAGATGCGCTAGCTCTGAAAAAATGGTCAGCATGTTGGATTTAAAAGAATTTTCGTATACTGAAATGAGAACTCAGTTCTAAAAAGACAATGTTTAGAGTCTTTTACTTGGGTACAAATACCTAATTCTATAATCATGAAACAGAGCACAGTAATGTGTAGTAGGCAGGGACTCTGTCACCTGCCCATTTTCATTTTTTCTTCTTCCTTAATCATCAAATCTGGATTTCATGTGAAGCAGCACTGGGCCTAGCGAGGCCTATGTTTTTCAACTTCCCATGAAGTACAGTTTAACCGAGATACGAATGTAATTCTTTGCAAACAGTTTTCAGGGTATTTACTGATGGAGGAGGTATGTTCTTTTGCTCTTGCCCTCCCCCCCTTTCTGCCTGGAACATAGATGTCATGGTCAGAGCTGTGGCAGCCTCACTATGTTACAGAGGAAGGGCAGGAGTAAGGGCATGAGAGTAGAAAGAGAAGAAAGTGCGGAGCCCAGAGGACCTCACGGCGCCTCTGCGCCAGCTCTGACGCCCTCAGTGACAGAACAGGCCCTGAGCTGGCTGTGCCTGTAACACAGTATCTTACTAGCAGAGGAACTCAGCTGCTGAGACTCAGTTGCTCAGCAGCACAGGTGATTGTGAGATGATCCAAATGGTCTGGGCTGCACTAATTGATGAATTATACGCAGAACAACAACAAAAACTGGTGCCGGCATTTCCTTCTAAAAAAAAAAAAAAAAACAGCAATTATTTTCTTTAAGCCCTCTGAGGGGAAATGATGTTGGTCGGTCCAGATTTGGGGAAATCAAAAGACGTGTTTGGAGGATAAAGGCGGAAAACTGTGGCCCCGGGATGGGGGTTAGACGGCCTGAGAAGGGGATGGAGAGGACTTAGGAGGAATGACGTGGGCGCACATACTGGGAAAGAGGGACGGAGCATCAAACACCCCAAAGCCTGGGCCTGAAGGAAGAGCAGGGTCTGCTGTGTCCACGGGGACCATAATGGACATGGAAGTGAACCTCTCCTGGGGGTCGTGATGGCGTGAAGGTGGGAAGCACAGTCCTCACGTCGGGGCCCGCGTGACACTTTGACCTCAACCTACTCTCCTGTGACCCTACCTAGACAATACTAAACCAGGGATCCTAAATTTTTCATCGGCATGGTGAGGGGAGGCTCACAGTTAGATTTAATTTTACTTAGAAACCTACAAGTACTTTCCTGCATCTGTGTGTGATGAAATGAAATGCCTGTTTCACAGGGTGACAGCTTCAATAAGACAGAAAAGGCAGTGGCAGTTTCACTCAGCGCTGGCCACTGCCCCGCAGGCAGGACAAACGGAGCACAAAGGACCAGGTGGGGCAAGTCCGGTGATGCCTGCGACACCCACAGCCCGCTCGTCCTGAAGGGACAGAAGCTGTGTGTCCTAGAGGGGCACATGGCTCCCAGGGTGGCTCTCCCACGGAGGTGTGGAGAGGAACGGGTCTGAGTGGGTGCAGGAGAAGCAAGGCAGCGGCTTCTGGGTCTGCTTCCTCACAGACAGCAAAAAGCTGGACAGAACCTGGTCTGTGGTTTCCTGGGATCACCCTGGGACAGGGATCACTCACCGACGTACACGCTGCCTTGTCTCGGCCGCCCCTGGTCAGGTTTCTGGTCACCTGTTGTACAGCCCAGCGAGTGTAGAGGTCTGAGGGACTTGTGGTTTGGGGGTGTGGGGATGTCACAGCGTCTGCTTAACCTCCAAGGCGAGGCTGCTCAGAGGGAGGAGGGGCTGCCCCGCACAGCTGAAGCATCTTAGGAGGGTGACAAACCTTTTTCTGAGCGGCTCCGAGGGACGTATCTGGCACTATGAAGAAAAATTCCAGGAAGTCAGATTCAAGCAAAGCAGAGGACGAATCAGCTTCTTTTAACTATCGCTTTTAACTGAGGTGAGAGTCTGCCCTGGACACTGTAATGGGCTCTGTTACCTAATATGGCCGATTGATTTAATCAGGACCTCCCCTGGAGCTCAGTGGGGGCAGGGACGGCGTCCCCCTGGCCACAGTTCCTACCTTCTGGCAGGTGCTGAGTAACATGGGCAAAAGAACAAAGAAAAACTGGATGGTGGTGTGAGAGGCCTTCCCTGGAGGACAGTCCCTCTCTGGGCACTGTGCAGGGTCTCGTTGTTTAGTAAAGTCAAAGCAAAATCTACTCGAAGAAGGGGTGTCATTACGGTGTGACAGGGGAAAGTGTGGGCAGTAATGATTCTAGAAGAGAGACGGAGAAACTCTCTCTGCGTGCTGTGCATACACGGAAATGCCTGAGAAGCACATCAGGAAATACGGTCCGAGACCCTCTCGCCACGGCTCTCAGATATGCAGCCGCATTTCAAACCATGCCATCTTGATCCCATTCAGAAAATTTGAACTTTGCAAGTAAAACTCTATCAGATGTCTTGCTCACAATCAATTTTCTCTGTATTCCTTTTATCCCCAAAGCCAATGCAGGCGTGCCCTGCTTTCAGAGAGCCAAATATGGGATATTAAAACTCAAACTTGACAACATATAATTTAGGGGGTGAAAATTTACATTACAAAAAGATTCTTAAAGCTAACTTCTTGAGAGAAGGGCAAGTGTACTGAAATTAAAGCTTCTTTATTAGAACAAAATTAAAATATCTCTGAAATCATGATGCAAACCGATGGGAAAACACTACTCTAAGGGCACAAATTTACTTGAGGCCTCCTTGTGAGCAGGGCATTCTTGGTGACAGAAGTGATTAGATATCTTATGACAAAGAAAAACCTATACAGACCTGTGGATAAAAGGAGTCCTTCCTATGTTATATTGAAGGATATTATTATTTTAAACACAACTGAATTACAGAATACAACCACTGTGTTGTCCATGATTTTATATAAGGATATTTTAATTTTTTTCTAATAAAGTGGCTCTTATATAAGGATGAAATGACACTGTGTTTTCCACGATGATTTTTTTTTTTTTTTTAGAGACAGAGTCTCACTTTATTGCCCTTTGTAGAGTGCTGTGGAGTTACAGCTCACAGCGACCTCAACTCTTGAGCTTAGGCGATTCACCTGCCTCAGCCTCCCAAGTAGCTGGGACTACAGGCATTCACCACAATGCCCGGCTATTTTTTGTTGCAGTTTGGCTGGGGCCGGGTTTGAAACTGCCACCCTTGGTATATGGGGCCGGCACCCTACTCACTGAGTCACAGGCGCTGCCCTTCCACAATGAACCCTCTGAACTCGTCCCTTGGTGTCAGGTGCATCTGTCGGCAAGCCTTCCTTCATTCATTGTTTGACATCACACAAACCCCACTTCCCTGGCCACTCATCCTTAAGCAAGGTGCTGGGCATTCAAAGAACAAGAGATAGAGGTGCTTACAGTAATCATAAAGCTTGTGATGAATTTCATAGAATGCAAACAGTTGTAGAAGGTTCAACTTGAGATTTTCCTACATAACTATTTTGTTTTTCACTTTCAGTGCAGTATTCAATAAATTACATGAGATACTCAACACTTTATTGTAAAATATGCTTTGTGTTAGAAGATTTTGCCCAACTAAAGGCTAATGTAAGTATTCTGAACATGTTTAAAATAGGTGAGACTACGGTATGGTGTTCACTAGGCTTGCTGTGTTAAATCCATTTTCATTTTATAATATTTTCACCTTACATGTTGGTTTATCAGGATGCAACCCCTTATAACTCCAGGAGCATCGGTATTGCCAACCTAGAGATGGGCTTCCCAGGATGTGGCCAAGCCCCTTCTGCTCTTTAAGGACAGAGAAATGTGGGGCATGGTCCTCTGCACCCAGTCACATTGGGGGAGCAGGTGGGTCTTGAAGAGAAATTGCAGTCCCTGTGGGTGCTCATTGTATCTGCTGCAGCCATGGTGACTGTTGACCATGAGAAAGTGTTTGCCTCTGGATCACGTTGGGCTTCAGTATAGGATCTCAAAACGAACATGGAGCAGCCTTTTTTAGTTTTTGAGTCAGAGTGTAACATTGTTTCCTGGGGTAGAGTGCTGTGATGTCATAGCTCATAGCAACCTCAAATTCTTGGGCTCAAGAGATCCACTTGCCTCAGCCTCCCACTAGCTGGAACTACGGGTGTTCAGCATAACACCCAGCTAGTTTTTCTATTTTTAATAGGGACAGGGTCTCATTCTTGCTCAGGCTGGTCTTGAATGCTTGAGTTCAAGTGATCCTCCTGGCTTGGCCTCCCAGAGTGCTGGGATTACAGGCATGAGCCACAGCACCCGTCTGTCATTTTGTACTTAGATATATGGTTCTACAGACAGGAGAGGATTGAGTGACCCAAAAGTTAGACTGGTCTAAAGCTTAGAAAGTGACAACATAAAATTCTCTAAGAGAAATTTCCCTTCCATCAGCTTAGATGTAAAAAATAGAAACCCATCTTTCTTGATCATCTCTTACGTGTTAGGCATTGTACCAGAAATACTTATAAAAGGTGCCCTGTGAGGTGGCCAAGAGGAGGAGAAACACTCCGTTCTCACAGAGGAAGACATCAAGTCTCAGCTTAAACCAAGTGTGCAAGCTCTCA
Organism: Galagoides demidoff; assembly: GCA_963574575.1. Classification (NCBI taxonomy): domain Eukaryota; kingdom Metazoa; phylum Chordata; class Mammalia; order Primates; family Galagidae; genus Galagoides; species Galagoides demidoff. The sequence continues at coordinate 2,997 of CAUYQV010192348.1, read as the reverse complement.
GAGCAAAGAGGTGGTAGAGCCAGAGCGTTACAAGCCAAAGCCCATGCTTTGAAAGTACACTTTCTATTTCCAAAACTATAGAAAAAACCTGCTTTCTTTGCCATAATTCTGTAAGTCAGAGCTGGTGGGAGGGGATTCTCTATGTTTTTCTGTATAAATATTTCTCTAGAGGGAGATGTACAGACGGAGACCCAAGTGATGTGCAGGGCATGTGAATAAATGGCTACAGCTGGAAGATATTAAACCTCTGTCCGTGGAAGAGGAGAAAGGAGACTTGGAGCAACTTCCGCTCTGACAAGACACCACTCTGGGTGGCTCCTGCAGGAGCCAGAGCTGGACACAGGGGGCTGCTGTCTGGTGATGCTGCAGCCGTGGCTGGGATGGCGCATGGAGTGTAAAGAGGAAGCTGAGTGGGGGATTAGGTGGGACAAACAGTGACTTGATCTGACTGATGGTGGAAAGAGAAACCAGGCATCCACTGGCCAGCCTTTCCTCTTCATTTTATTTCTGGGAGATACCTATTTATAAGAAGACAGAATATTCCTTCACTGTTTCATATTTCAGTTTAATGGGGTGGGTCCCTGCTGAGGGAAGGACTTGTGGCTGCAAACACCGATTCTGGCTGAATGGGTCAGTCTCCATCATTCTGGAAGCCTCTTGCCGATGGAAGACACACTAGCCAGCATCAGCTTCATCAATGAAAATGTACATTTTATTCTTCTACGTGTCTTCCTCTTCTGTCTTATTTCTCACTTGGTCCAGAATTGAGGTGAGGGTAGTAGATGTGTTATTGATTGAACCCTCAAATTTCAACAATGTCAACAGGAGGAACAGGGTCAGGGGATATGTTAGTTCAGGGGCCACAGGCAGGAAGTTTAGATGCACATGACCAGCCAGGTTACCAGGTAGGTCATTCCAAAGAGATTTGAGATCACAGCACCAACTAGTGAGGAAGTATTTGGAGCTGTCCCTGTGAGTGGAGTGCAGATTGTGAGGTGGCAAAAGCCCGTCAGCCCAGAAGGTGGGTGCAAGGAACACCCCCCACTGCTGCTCTTCCCTTCCTAAATCAACAATAGTCCTTCCTGTGCTTCCTTGGTCAGAAGTCACGTAGCTTTTGCCAGAAAGCACATGGCCTTCTCTCCCTAAAGTTAGTCTTTACCCCATGTACTAAGATTCACGTCATTAAGAAAATTGCTCATGATAGAACTCCTTTTACTTATCTAATAACTTCTCCTCAGCCTTATAAGATGAAAACATTCCCACTTGCTTTCCTTGCTGTTGTGCAACATTGTTAATATAACCAGCCTTGTTTCTGTGCTATATAAAGAAAGCTCACAGGGTCATCAGCTGCATCAGACCTCCCCATCCCATCTCACCTCTGTCTTTTGTGTAATCTATGTTTCATGTGTGGTTCCCTGGCTCATGTCTCTGACATGACAGTGCTGGGGACCTGGGTCAGACCCTGAACAACATGCACAACCTGGGCCCTCATGGAGCTGATAATCTCAGGGGGTAAGACAGGAACACAGAAGTAAGCAAATAGATGATACAGTACAAAAGGCATTTAGGACAGAAATTGAGCTGGGGCAGGGCGACAGGGAGTATGAGGCAGGGGAAGGGCTGATGTCCTCTGTGCAGTGGCCAGAAAAGGCTTAGCTGGTGAGCAGAGCCCTGGAGAAGAAAGGGGGCAAGTCATGTGCATGTCCAGGAATGTTCCAGGCAGAGGAAACAGGGTGTGTGAAGGCCCTGAGAAGGGAGTGTGTGGGGTGTGTGTGAGGAGCAGTCAGGGCCTTCAGAACCGGAGCAGGTGAGCACACTGACAATATTCCAGATGAGGTGCTAGGAGTTCCGAATAGGGCCAAAAGAGCATTTTTTAAATTAGTTGCATTATATTTAATCACTTTGTTGGATGTTTAATTTCTTTACAGTTTTTCATATTTACAATAACTTTTAAAGGTCTGGACCACTGACAAAAATTCATCCGTGACAACATTAAAATAACAATCAAGGTCCCTCACTTGCCGCCGACATCCTGCCACGCTGCGTGCACACCCTGCTGCTGCCCCGCAGAAATGCTTTGATTACCCACAGTTCTTCACCAGATAAGACCAGTGTCCAGGGCCCTGGTTCTCCATCTCACTCAGGCTTATGCCAAAGATGTAAAATTTGGTGCAGATGCCCGAGCATTAATGCTTCAAGGTGTAGACCTGTTGGCCGATGCTGTCGCTGTTACAATGGGGCCAAAGGGAAGAACAGTGATTATTGAAAAAAAGTTGGGGAAGTCCCAAAGTAACAAAAGATGGTGTGACGTTGCAAAGTCAATTGACTTAAAGGATAAATATAAAAATATTGGAGCTAAACTTGTTCAAGATATTGCCAATAACACAAATGAAGAGGCTGGGGATGGTACCACCACTGCCACTGTGTTGGCACGGTCTATTGCCAAGGAAGGATTCGAAAAAATTAGCAAAGGTGCTAATCCAGGAAATCAGGAGAGGTGTGATGTTAGCTGTTGATGCTGTCACTGCTGATCTGAAGAAGAATCTAAACCTGTGACAGCCCCTGAGGAAATTGCTCAGGTTGCTACGATTTCTGCAAGTGGACATAAATAAATTGGCAGCATCATTTCTGATACAATGAAAAAGGTTGGAAGAAAAGGTGTCATCACAATCAAGGATGGAAAAACACTGAATGAGGAATTAGAAATTATTGACGGCATGAAGTTTGATCGAGGCTGTGTTTCTCCATACTTTATTAACACGTCAAAAGGTCAGAAATGTGAATTCCAGGATGCCTATGTTCTATTAAGTGAAAAGAAAATTTCTAGTGTCCTGTTGACTGTACCTGCTCTTGGAGTGGTGAATGCTCACTGTAAGCGCTTGGTCATAATTGCTGAAGATGTTGATGGAGAAGCTCTAAGCACACTGGTTTTGAATAGGTGTTCAGAGGAGAAGGGTTGACCCTAAATCTTGAAGATGTTCAGCCTCATGACTTAGG
>CAUYQV010192346.1:0-12425 GCA_963574575.1 Galagoides demidoff | reverse complement strand
TTTTTTGTATAGATGGGGCCTTGTTTTGTTGCTCAGGCTGGTCTTGAATTCCTGGGCTCTATTTATCCTTCTACTTTAGGCTCCCAAAGTTCCAGGATTACACGCATGAGCCATGGTGCCTGATGTGGACCTATATAACTTATATCTCATTCGATGCCCAGCTATTTAGTTGTAGTGAGATTTACATCCCCATTTTACAGAATGGAAACCTTGCAGAGACTAGAATTTGGTAGACTACCTAGGGAGTGGAAGGATACATGAGAAACCAGAAGGATTTGTCTGAACCATAGCAAGGTCCGGCCTTTCCCATTGTACTTAATGTGGGAATTTTTGCCTAGGAGGTATGTTGGGTGCAGAAATGGATTCTTGGTGCTGCGTAGAGCCAGCCTACCTGGCTTCCTGGCTTCCTTCCTTCCTCCCTCCCTCCTTCTTCCCTTTCTTCCCTCTCCCTTCCTCCCTCCCTCCTTCTTCCCTTCCTTCCATTGTGTGACTTTTACTGAACATTGGAGGCTGCAAGGTGTTGGACCCAGAGGGTGGTTACATCACAATCCACTCAGATGGTGCACAATTGACTTTTCTGATCTTGAAAGCCCCTGAGCCATAATCACCATAGAAGTCAGGGACTCTCCCAGGTCCCTGACTCACCTGCCCACTCCTCATCTCTCGAGTTTCTTCCTGGTCTCAGGTCCCCTCTGTCCCTCCTTAAGAGGCCACCCAAGGACACAGGATGTTTCTGCTCTCTTGGTCTTAACTTGGACAACCCTCTGGCCTCTGTATGGTTGATTCAGGTTTGATAGTGCTAACATTCAGAGGGCAAGAGGGACAGAGAAGATGACCCCTGCAGCCCCTGGCTCAAGGTCCTTTCTGCCATATACTCTGCTGTTGAGAGAGGCCCTTTCTTACAGGTCCTGACTGAGATCTATCTGGCGGAGAAGATAAGTGAGCCTGCCAGGCTGGAGCCTCCCAGGGGCAGTTCCCTGTCTTGAAACTGCAGAGAGTCAGCCTCAGTGGGTGGCACCTGCTGTCCCACTTTTGATGCTTCCTGATTCCTGAGACCCATCCTGATCCATGCAGGCTCTTTAGAAAGCACTACTCTAGAAGCTCTCTTGTGGGAGCTGGCAGGTCATCCTCCTGAGTCACATCTATGTGTCTGTCTCTCCTGTTGGTTAAGGGGGACTGTTGAAAGAAGTGGCCTCGTCCCCCCCAAAAAGGAATTCAGGAGCTGTTGATGTATGTCTGGGTGCACATACACTTGTATGGGTTCTGCTGGGTCCTACACCTGTGGCCTTGCCAGGAGCTTGTGTCAGAAATACGTGTGATGTTGAAGGCAGAGGGTGACAATGTCTTTGGGGTGACCAGCAGCAGGATTAGGCCAAGTCCTTCCTGCCCATTCCATGGTAATAGCAGGAAGGAGGTGTGGGATGCAGTGGCTTGAGCTGGGGTCTGGGGTCAGGACACTGTGGCTGGATTCCGGTCCTGTGCCTTTGTGGTCTGTGTGACCTCAGGCTGGCTCAGTCGTGGTGCTTCCTTTCCCTCTGTATGAAACTAGATAACAGCAGTGTGGGCGGTAGGAAGATGGAGTCACAGCACATGTAGGATACTGAGCAAAGTACTGGTGGGGGCTGCCCTGGAACAGCCAAGTCCTAGAAATCTGAGGCCTCATAGGAAGATGTGTGCCCCAAGCTAGGAGTCCCCCACATTTTGAATTGCCCTTGGGTCCTTTTCCTTTGTACCTGTCTTGCCATCTCTGAGCACACAGCAGGATTTTCAAACTCTGCAGCCCTTTTTGGAATTTCTGGAGTTGGTACGGTTTGTGGAGCCCAGTCTTTGCTTCCCTGGGCACAGGGAAGGATGGGCACGGTGGGCACCTTCCTCTGCCCATGAAAAGACTTTGGAGATGACGATACAACTGTAACTGAGGGAGGAAATGCTGCGGTAACATGGTCGCAGTAGCCAGTGTCAGGCACATTTTGCTAAAAATGTCCTTGAAAAGGCCAATTTGTGGATGTTCGGGAACTTTTCGAAATTTCTAGCATGGGTGAGGGGAAAAGAGCAAGAAGGAGCCATCTGGTCTGGCTGAAGAGAGAAAATGAGATTGCTCAGCTTTGATTTGTGCAAAATGCACTGTGAGTTTTTCTGCAAATGTTAATAAAGACAGAAAGCGGTAAGACAACAGGGGCCTCTTGGGCTGTTGCTGGAAACACCTGCACAGTGGAGCCTCCTCCCTGGTTTATGTGTAGATCTCTTCGGAAAAGGCAATTTCAGCAACGTCAGATCACCAATCTCAGCTGCATTAGGGAAAAGCTCTTTCTTATAGCCCAGGGATCAGTGTGAGATTGTCTGCTCCAGGCTGCAGTTTCATGTCTGCGCCGAGATCCCAGCCTGCAGCCAGCCTGGGCTCTGTCTCCACTGTTTACTGCTTAGCAGGGAAGAAGGGAAACAGATGTGATTGGTTTGAGATGAATAAGGTTACCGTCATGTTTCTGGCCTTGCCAGTGGTTCCTAATTGGTTTCAAGAAACTCCATGAAGTTGGGGAAAGAAATGGGCATGTGGATTCAAGTTCCGACTTTGCCATTAGTCTAGCTGTGTGACCCTAGGCAAGGCACTAGTCCTCTCTGGGCCTGCTTGCCATCTATAAAATCCAGGGAAAAATTCTAAAAACAAACACACAAATAAAAACATACCAGAGCAAAGTTGAATTGTCTTCATACCTAGCTTCACAGAGTTGGCGTGAGGAAGGGAATCAAATAAGCTGAAGGATGGGGCCAGGCTTGGGTTTGGTTCCTTCTCTCTTTCTCTTATAACCATCCTGGGAAGGCTGAGCCGCTTAAGAAAGAAGCAAGAGTTTCTGAGTAGCAGGAGCAGCGTGGTATGGTGGTACTGGGTGGCAGACACTTTTCATCTCAAATGCCAGCTCTGATTGATTGGTCGGGCCTGCTTTGAGCCCAGCTAGAGGGTTGGACTCTTTTATCCAGACTCAGCAGGGGGGAATGCCAAGATCAATTATTGATGTCTGTCATGGCTGGAGGAAGGTAGAGGGCTAGCATACAGAATATATTTGGGCAACTTGGGGTACTGGGTAGAGCCTAGGAACTGGAAACCTGAGTGCTCCGTCACTGGCTTTGCTGCTGTACGACCTATGGTGATGGTTCTCTGTTGGGCTGGTTTTCAAAATAATCATGCGTGGGTGTTTTCCTTTCTCAGGAAATCTGGCTAGTGCCCTATCTGCTGGGCATGTGCATTTATTTTGAAGAGGCTGCTTAAGGGATTTTAATATGATTTCCTCCTGGTGGAGAAGCACTAAGTACCCACCCTTGACAGCCTGTTGAGGCCTCAGTGAGCTCATCAGTATACAGCGGGGTATTAGAATCTGCCTCACTGTGCTGTGTGTTTGAGGCTCTGTGAGCTCAGAAGGAAGGTAGTCTGGGCAGTGTCTAAAATGCATGACGTGCACAAGCCAAAGGTAGAAAAGGGAGAACTTCTATGAGTCTATTTACATAAAGTACAAAGTCAGCAATGTTAGTTTATGATGGTACAATTCCCAATAGTGTTCACCTGTGGGCAGGAGTTGTGGGTGCCTAGAATGCACATGGGGGCCTCTGGATGCTGGTCTGCCTCCTTTCTCCTTCTGGCCAGTGGTTGTATATGTGTGCTTAGCTCGTGAATGTTCATCGAGCTGCGTACTTCAGTTCAGGGTGCGTTCCTCTCTATGTGTTATACTTCAATCTGAAGAGTTCTGTTAATTTTGAAACAGAAAACATAGCGCCTGCTTCTAAACAGTTGGAAAAGTGGAAGATGACACACAGAACTCTGCATTGCTGCTTTCCTTGACAAATGGTGTGGTCTAGCCATCTGGACAAAAGTGGCCAGGGGGTGATCTGCTGCCCAATTTGGGTGGTCGTGCTGCCTCTCTCCAGTTTTGCTTCAGGGTCCTTGTTGGGATTTGAGTCAGGGACTCATGACGAAATGCTTCCCTCTGGGACTCCCAATCCCTGTCAGAATGAAAGGCTTTGCAGATGAGCTGGGTGAGCTAGAAAGAGGCAAAGATCTGGTCCTGCTGGGGTTCAATCCTGACTCTATGGAAACACACTACCCTGGCGTCTTGGGGGAGTTATTCAGTCCCTCCAAGCCTCAGTTTACCCATTTGTAAAGCAAGGGGGTAACACAAGCTTCTGAGTGGAGAACGCACGGCATTCCTGGTGGGCATGGACGCCTGGTAGAGCTGCAAGTGCTCACTTTCCACACTGCCTGCCTGTGCGTGTTGGGAGTGGAGACGTGTTACTAGGGTATCGCTGCCTGGACCCAGCCTTCCCTTTGATGGTGTCAAGGTGGGATGTGAGAAACTCATTCTGTGGGGCCCTCGCAGTGCTCTGTTCCCTGGCCCAGCCCTGTCTTCCCAGTGGCCTCTCAGGGCCCTTGATGGGAGCTGGTGACTGCAGCTCCCAGCAGCTAATTCTGCTGGTCACAATGCCAGGTCCCCCTCTCCCTTGCACCCTGCCCACAGGCAAGCATCTGCTATGCCCATGGGGCAGCCAGCACCTAGAACATGCAGCGCCCTGGAGTCTCTCTCTCCATCCTGCCTGTAGGAGCAGAGTGACCTCAAGGGGACAATTCTCAGGTTTTCAGGGACAGAGCACTTGAGTGAGAAGCCTGCTGCTTGGCTATTTGCTGCCCATGGACTGTCTTATCCCAGAAATCCCTAAACTTAACCCTAACCCTATCTGTAACCCCAACCCCAACCCTAGCCCCAGGGAGGTGTGGGGACAGTAGATGAGGCCTCTGTAGCCTTATCTGGAAAATGGGTTTGGATCACTTCAGCCTCTCAGGACTGCTGGGAGGAGGAACCCGTTTGTCTGGGGCCTGGTTGCTGCTCAAGAATCCTAAATATGATGGTGAATGTTCCTGTTACAATTATGATTGGTTGTGAGACAGCGCCAAGAAAAGGGGGGCATTTGGGTTGACTTTGGTATAAAGGATGTGGTTTGAAATGGCCTCTTTGTCTCAGAACAATCTGTTTTGATTTATTCAACTGTGGGAACTTGAAAATGGCCCAAGTCTTTCTCCTCCTCTCTCTCTCTCTCTTCTCCCCACCTCCCGCCAGCACTGGGATTTCCTCTCTCTCACTCATGTCCCTCTTGCACACTCATTCTCACTCACTGCCCTCACCCTGACTCACACTCACCTTCTCACACTCAGAAGTGCAGGTGAAACTTCAAATGGCCCAGACATTTTCCCTTCTACCTCATAAGGCTTACACTTTTTCAACTATATATATACACACACACAGTCATTCTCATGCTCAAATTTCTCTCCTTCTCTCTTATCTCCCTCTAACCCCCTCATTCCCAGTAGAGTCATGAGGTCTCACTCTAATTTCTTTTTACCAACTAGGCTGTATGGCTGTGTGTTATAGGCCAAGTCTCTGAACCTCTCTGGGCCATGGTTTCCTTGCTTTCAACAGAGGCAAAGCCACCAGTGTATATTTAGAGAGGCATCACTTTCGTAGTCTATAGCATCTCAGATGATCTGAGATAAGGTGCTTTCTGCATCTTAAATTCCTTGACTCTGCCAATGAATGGATTCAATCTCATTAAGCAGATTGTGTGCCAGCCTGGAGTTATATTTTAGCCTTTTCCTGGTACTGATGAGACATTATTTTATTTCAAGCTAGAAATTAACTCAAGGTCAAGAGAAAATAGAAAGTTCAAGCTGGTGATTCTCTTTTGACTCCAGAGAAGACACAACGTTACAGCATCTCACTTGCTTTCGTTCCTCCTCCTTCCCTGAGGCCCCAAGCAGAAGTGACTGGGGAAACAGAGGCAGTGGTCAAGTTGCCACTGCTAGTTGGGGAGGGGTGGCAGACGTCAAAACAAAGAGCCTGTTTTCCTGCACTAAATCCACCAGAAGAATCCGCTTCATTCTCCTGTGTCCCCCACCCCACCCCACCCCCTCACCTCCCCACCAAGTTTCAGGGACTAATAGAGCAAGAATTTATCCCAAGCATACCACGTGGCACATACTGCCCTGTTGAATCCTTGCATCAGCCCTGCAGGTTAAGTGTGGATTCATTCCTGCGTCAGGGATGGTGAGATGGAGCATGGGGAGGCCCAGTGCTTGGCCCGAGATCACACAGTGTATCTGGCAGAGCTGGGTCTGCACCTGGGTGGTCTGATTCTTGAGCTAAGCTTTTGATCATGCAGTCTTGAGTGGCCCAGTGGGACCAAGGTAGAGTGGAAAGACCCAGAATCAAAAGGTGGGAGTCTGAATTTTAATCTTGCTCTGTTATAAATTCACTGTGAACCTTGGGCAAGTCTCTTCTCTTCTTTGGGCTGTAAACTGATTGTGAAATGGAGGAGAGGGACTGATGATCTCCAAGACCTCTTATAGCACAGTATTCTGTGTCTCTCTGGGGCAGTACATTTCAGGTGGTGATTAAGAGTCAGGATCCTGGAGTTGAATACCCAGTTTAGGAGCTGTGTGGACCTGGGCAGGTTACCCAACTTCTTTGATGCTCAGATTCTCCGTTCACAAAGTAGAGAGAAAATCGAAACCACAGGTCGCCATGAGGAGTACATGTCAGCTCTTACTGTGGCTTTATGATCTGCCTTGGCACTCTTGCTGTGGATGCCAGCTAGCTGCCTGGCTCAGAAAGCCTCCACCTAGAGTAGAGGAATTCATCCCCAAGTGACAGTGTGCCATTGTGCATAGGTTGCCATAATGTCTTTGAATAAAAGCCATTGGGTCACCCAAATGCTTTGGGGTTTCGTAACCAAAGTGCCATCTTCAGCATTCCAAGAACTAAAGTGAAAAGGATCCAGGATGATTTAGTCCAGTGGTGTTCAAGTTTACTTGAATCCTGGAACTCAAAGAAAATTCCATGTGGAACTTTCAGATGTGAAATTAATGGGGCTGCTCCACTCTCCCCCACCTTCCTTTTGATATCTCCTGAGGAACCCTCGAGGAACCCATTTTGAAAATCACAAGCCAGTAGGTGACAGCTGCTCACCCAGAAAGAGGCAGTAACTCACCCAGAAATCTGAAGCAGGCACGCCTTCTAGAATCATTCATTAGTCGTATGTATCATTTTCTTTTTTATAGGAGGCCTTGCCTGTGTGTGTTTTGTTTTTGCCATTGATCTTAATCACCTAGAGATGTGTTTTTCAGTATTGACACTTACTAAGCTGCCGACATTTCCACATTATTCTCTCTCCTTCCTTCCTCACAGCAACAGGTAAAGGCTGGGTGGATATGTATTGTTAAAGCAAGGAATATGGGGCCTTTTATTTGGAAGCTTTTGAAACACAGCATTTACCCAAATAATCCTGCCTAAGTCTGCAGGTGTTTGGAGACCTGGGAGCATAAATTTGGCAAAATAAACGAATAAAAATCATGACCAGGATGAATCCACATACGAGGAGGTGTGCAGGGGCTCTCAGAACCCTATTTTAATCACTGCCTACTCCCCACATTCTCCCTTGTGCAGCCCTCACCCCAATTTGGTGTCCCAGACTACAGGACATCCTTCCTATAAAACCTGTTATGGTTTCCGCACCCATTTAGCTGGCAGAGACCCACCACGTGGAGAGCTTCAGTGGACTCTGTAGGTGGGGCCCCTGGGGTGGGTGCCACCTGCTGCGTCTAAAACACCCTGGTGAAGGAGGAGGTGCAGCAAAAGAGAGTGATGCTTGCAAGACATCTGGGACATCAACTGTCTTAAAGCCGAGGTGATGTGGCCTGGCCAAGGTCACACAGAAACTTGGAGACAGAGCCTTTGTCCTCTAGGGCCCCTAGACTGGGGCGAGTTCCAACACACTGAACCATTTCTGCTGAAGGCAGGCTGCCCCCTTTTTGCTTTACGATCTAGGTAACTAAGTAATTCTTCAGTGAGCAAAGAGAGAAATGGAGGGAACTACTAATTAGAGACTGACTTTTAGAACACATAAATGGGCCTTGCTATCGGAGCAGGTAGAGAGCACCTACTGTTTGGCTGGCGTTTGGCTGGCTGTCCCCATGTGGTAGGAGCTTCAGGAGTGAAGACCTGGTGCCGGCCTGTGAGTGTAGGAGAAACACATGTGAATTCAATTCAAGGCTGGCGAGGCTTGTGCTTGGCTTCCTGCATGCTCTGTGTTCTGGGAGTGGGTGGAGAACACGGTCTTCTCCAAGCCCGACCCTGGCAGCCCAGCAGATGTGTTTATTTCTCCCTTTCCACTTGGGAGGTAGACAGGCAGCTCCAGGGCCAAGCTGGCTGGGGTTTGGATGATGCTGGGTCTTACTGCTTGCACCTGTGATTCTACTTTTTTTTTTTTTTAGATTGAATCTTAATTTGTTGCCCTCGGTAGAGTGCTATGGCGTGACAGCTCACAGCAACCTCCTACTCTTGGGCTTAAGCGATTCTCTTGCCTCAGCCTCCTGAGTAGCTGGGAGTACAGGTCCCTGCCATGACACCCAGCTTTTTTGTTGGAGTTGTCACTGCTGTTTTTTAAGCTTACTGGGGCTGGGTTCGAACCCGCCACTCTCCGTTTATGGGGCTGGTGCCCTACCCACTGAGCCATAGGTGCTGCCCCTGCACCTGTGATTCTAGGCTAACTGTGCTTCCATTTACTTACCTGTAGAAGGGGGGTAGCGACAGTACCTACTCACAGAGCAGGGATGAGGCCCTAATGTGATAATCCATTGCATAAGTGCTTAGAAAAATGCCCAATGGGGTAAGCAACCACCCTGCTTTAGATCTCAATTTGGGGAAGCTTATTTTTGCAGTTTTTGACTGAGCTGGGTTTGCCACCTCCAGCATATGGGGCTGGCGCCCTACTCCTTTGAGCCCCAGGCGCCGCCCCAGTTTGGGGAATCTTAGAAAGGTGTATGATTGTTTATGCATTTAAAAAATAATGTCGACCAGGCACAGTGGCTTACACCTGTAAACCTAGCACTTTGGGAGGCTGAAACGAGAGGATCACTTGAGACCAGGAGTGTGAGACTAGCTTGAGCAAAGTGAGACCCCCGTCCCTACAAAAAATAGAAAAATTAGCTGGACATTGTCGCAGGTGCCTATAGTCCCACTTACTTGGAAGGTTGAGGCAGGAGGATTGCTTGAGTGTAGGAGTTTGAGGTTGCTGTGAGCTAGGCTAATGCCATGTCATTCTAGCTGGGCAACAGAGTGAGATTCTGCCTTAATTAAAAAAAAAGAAAACGGAGATTTATTATCTTGTTTTTCTGATTATAAAAGTCATACATATACATATCCCAGCTACCTAAAGATCACATTTTGCCTGTATTTCCCTTTAGTTCTTTCTTTGTGCAGTGTGTGTGTATGTGTGTGTGTGTTGTTAAATAAAATTTATGGGGCAGTGTCTGTGGCTCAGTGGGTAGGATGCTGGCCCCATATACTGAGGGTGGTAGGTTCGAACCTGACCCTGGCCAGTTAAAACAGCAGTGGCAACTGCAACAAAAAAGAGCCGGGCATTGGGACAGGCACCAGTAGTTCCAGCTACTCGGGAGGCCGAGGCAAGAGAATCGCTTAAGCCCAAGAGTGGGAGGTTGCTGTGAGCTATGATGCCATAGCACTCAACCCAGGGTGACAAAGGGAGACACTGTCTCAAAATAAATAAATAAATAAAAAATTATGGGAGCTTGTTTTTTTGGACTGAGCTCCTGCACTAGGCCCTATCAGACTAACCCAAAATGGAGTCACTCACGCTAAGGTCCCACATTACCAAAACTGAAACTGAGCTGTTAATTTGTAAGATCTGACTTTCTGAGAAATTAGGAGAGATATACAGCCAAATCCCCAAACGGGCCAGTTTTAGTTGGCATGATAAGGAAGTCGCCTCTGCTTAACCCATGCAAGGAAAGTAACTTTAAAATGACCAATCCACCCTCAGTTCCTTGCTTCTGCTTTTTTTAGCCTTTTAGTTTCTATAAAGATCACATCCTCTGCTCAGCTCAGTGGAGTATCTTTCTGTTTTGTAGATGAGATGCTGCCCAATTCATGAATCACTAACGAAAGCCAATTAGATCTTTGAAACTCCATGGTTGAAACTTTGTCCTTTGGTAATTTGTGTGTATGTGCCTACATATACATATATATGATTGGGCAGGTGTTATCAGTATAGTTTTCAAAATTAAAATCATGATTCTCATGTAAATCTGGAATGAACAGAGATCAAGGACTCCTTTAATTAGGGAGGGAGCCAGTAGGATGGTAAAGCTGGTTGTCGGGAGAATTAGAGGAACAGTTGTAATAGAGACGCTGGGGGAAGAATGCTGGAATAAGACAGCTGGCTTGGATACAAACTGGTTAATGCCCTCTGGGGCAATAAAACCATTACCTTGGGGCTTGTCTTCTTACCAGCCAAGAAATCTACAAGTTCATATGTAACTTTGTACAAAGTTACATTCCTCTAGAATCCTATCAATAGTTAAATTATCCATGGGTGGGCTTGCTAAACCATGCTCCAATGTGGTGTTAAAAGAGACAGACCTGTCCTTGCTGTCTTTCCACTTTGGGGATTATTTTTCGTAACAGTGTCTGTATATTCTTTCTGATCACATGTTGTATACCTCAGCCTTCACACTTAATATCCACATTCATTTTGGAAAGAAAGATTTGAGGAAGGACCAGGAATCCCCCAAAGGGTGTGATGGCTCCTAAACCCAGCTTGCCTAAGGTGCCCTTTGTGGGTACCCCCAGATCCCTGCTGGACTTGGGCGCTGCCCCCAGCATGTTTTATTGTATCTGTCAATTTCCCTGTCTCTTTCTTTACTGGAGCAGAGTTTCTTGAGGTCAGGGATTTGTTGAGCTGAACTATTTTTCCTGATCTCTCTGACCCAGGCATCTCTTATGTGGTCACACAGTGATTCACTTTGCCAAGTGAGTGAACATGGATTTCAAGAGGACCAGCCTTTGTCAGTTACAAAAAGATGTCCCCTGATATTAGGGACAGACCGGACTGCTCTTCTGGATTGCTGAGTCAGAGAAGCCCCTGGCCCCTTTGCAGCACGATGCCTTTTCCCACCTCTTCACCCATCTCTAACTGCCAATTCTGCCATTTACTTGTGTTTGGAGGGCTGGACACACTCAGTCTCGAAAACCAGTCTTGTCTCTTCTCTCTAGGACTCTCTTGACCCAGCTCTCTGGTTTCCTAACTTTCTTTCCTAATTGAGGTCTCAAATGGGTAAAAAGTTCTTGGTCTGCTCTAGCTAAGGAGAGAGGAGTGTGCCTTGAAGGATTAATATCCTCGCACTATGAATTTTAAAGCTCTCTGGTTCCACGTGTTGGGAAAACCCATCAAAATGCTAATGGCTCTGTGGTCTTGCCTCCTGCAGACCTTTTTTGCATTAGAATATATTTACATGGACTTGACTGAGAAGAATTACAAAGAGTCGGGGTGCAGTTTTCCCAGATTCCACCACCACCCTGTGGGTTTTAAAGTCGGAATTAATAGCCCCAGTTGCAGGAGAGCTGTGGTCGCTGTGAGGCTGGGCCCTTCACTCAATTCTAGTTTTTAGTGCTTTCAGCTTCCTTGCTAGCTGCAGGGTGGCCGGTTTAGCGACATCTCTATTACTGTCGTGTGGCTTTTTAATACTGATTCTCTCTAAGGCAGCATGTCCTTGGACTTGCGTTCCTGTGTGTTGAACACTGCACATTGGACCCACGTGGAGTTCAAGGTCTGGAATGTGACACAATTGGTACCAAAGCCAGCTGCAGCACAAATACTGTCTCTTTCTTTCTGGAACCGTGTGCTAGAGTCCTACCTGTTCTTTCAGCCTTCCCAAGCCCATGTATTCTCCCCACAACAGCCCAGTGGCCTGTAATGTAGGCCGTCAGATGTGTGCTAAGGAGGACCACTGAACTAATGCAGGCTGGACTCAATGGGCTTGGGCAGCTTTGGCTCTGGACACACTCAGTCTGCTTGGGTTCACTTTGCGAACTATAGATAAGATGTTCGACCTCCCTGATCAGGCCTCCGTGCCTTCCTTTGCTTTCCTTTGCTAATGGGCAGGAGAACACTGGCCTCCTGTTAGGAGAGTTATGTGTTTGTCCAGGCAATGTAGGCTTCACCCCATGGATAAGTCTCTTAAACCCTATTGCTTTGGGTAATATGGACATTTGTTTATTGCAGCCCAATTCATAATTGCCAGATCATGGAAGAAGCCCAAGTGTCCATCAATCCACGAATGGATCAATAAACTGTGGTATATGTACACCATAGAATACTATGCAGCCCTAAAGAAAAACGGAGACTTTACCTCCTTCATGTATACATGGATGGAACTGGAAAATGTGCTTCTTAGCAAAGTATCTCAGGAATGGAAGAAAAAGTATCCAATGTACACAGCCCTTTTATAAAACTAATCTATAGCTCTCAAACAAAAGATACAACTTAATTCTAGCCCAAAAATATGGGGAGGGGGTGGGGAAGGGGAG
>CAUYQV010192344.1:0-17446 GCA_963574575.1 Galagoides demidoff | reverse complement strand
GCGACGAATGGCAGGCTTAGTAATACCCTGGATATTGTCCCGCAAGACCTTACGGTGGCGTTTAGCGCCCCCCTTACCCAGGCCCTTCCCACCTTTCCCTCGGCCAGACATACCGAGAACAAAAAGCAGAAATCTTAGCGTGAGAGCTAAGCAGCGCCCTGCAGCGTCTTATATAGTGATTATGCGGACCTTTTTGAAAACTGTTACGGTGGCGCGGACCGCCCCTGTCCCCGCCTATCATATTGGACACCTCCTACCATCACTTAGGCAAAGAAAGACGTTGAGGGGGGAGGAAATACAGCTTTGTGTCTGACGCATTTGTTTCCTGATCTGTGTTGTAGAGTCCCTGGTTTCTTGTTCTTTATCCAGTATCTGTGAGTTGTCTCAGATAACACTGTACAAGTTTAACTAGTTTTATTTGTGAAATTGAGGCAATAAAGCTACACTTGTCTATAAAATGGAGATATACGTGAATAAAAGCAATTGTTACCTTTAAAAGTATTTACTTAATTATTTACTTATTTATGTTCAGTCTCCACAGACGGTCAAAAATTGTCAATGCAGATTTTATTTCAAGTCATTGGGGGAAAGGTTACAATTAGCAATGATGGAGCTTTAGATAACCTCACTGGCTACAATACTGCCACTACACAAATTTAAGATTAATTATTTTTCTTTCTTTCTTTCTTTTTTTTTTTTTTTTGGCAGTTTTTGGCCAGGACTGGATTTGAACCCGACACCTCCGGCATATGGGACCAGACCCCTTCTCCTTTGAGCCACAGGTGCCGCCCTATTTTTCTTTTTTTTTTTCTTTTTTGAGACAGAGTACCAAGCTGTCGCCCTGGGTACAGTGCTTGTGGTGTCATAGCTCACAGCAACTTCCAACTCTTGGGCTTAAGCGATTTTTTTGCCTCAGTTTTCCTATTCTTAGTAGAGATGGGGGTGTCGCTTTTTGCTCATGCTAGTCTCAAACCCGTGAGCTCAAGGCACCCACACATTTGGGCCTCATAGAAGGCTAGGATTATAGGCATGAGCCACCAAGCCCGGCCTAAAATTAATTTTTAAATGTGGAGGTTCTTTAGAAGGATATATTATTCTTAAGTCTTACAATGTACCATTATTCATTTATTAAATTTGGCCAATTATGAACCGTGTTTGACACAAGTGTGGGTACATAAATTGTTCTCAACATTCCTGATAATCAGGGAGCTCCAGGAAGGGGCTCTGATACTGATTTACATTCTTTGTGTTCCAGTTTATAAAGCACTATGTGCAGTGTTAATATAAGGAATTTCGGGTTTGAAGACCTAATTATTTTCTAAAAATGTTATTGCAGGGCTTGACTGGGGAGCCTTATGACTTTGCTGTCTGCGGCTGCTTCAATGCCAGTTAAGAATCAGCAGTCCATTATGGGGACTAAATCTTTGTAAATTAACAACACTAGTAAATTCTGTAAAATAGTGTTCTAATAAAAAGAGTCTCTGAATTAAGGTTCTACACCTTAATTCAACCTTAGGTTGAAAAAATTTAGGATACAAATTTTAGAAAACACACATGATGTTTGTGGCTGAACAGCCACATTTGGTGCCTTTTATGTATTACACTGATAATTTTAAAAAATCTCTTCTCTCTTGGTGCTAACCTTGTAGGTAGCAAGATTATTCATTTCTTGGAGTCAGAATCTACTTCGAATGTAGTTTAGGTTCAGTTACCTGCAGGTTTAGAGACATTGGTTTCCTATATGGTCCTTTTTGATAAAGGCACCAAACAAGCATCATTCATTCAACAAGTTAGGGTCGACTACAAGCCAAGATTGGTATACAAATATAGGTTTACCTGATATTATGTGAAAGATAATCACATTTGTTCTTTTAAATAGGTCAAAATCTAGTTAAAGGAAAGTAAACTCAGGTTGAAGGGTCAGACATCAGCCCAGTGTATTCCAGTCTGTGGGTGGAGCATCACCAAGAAGTTTGTTAGGCATACAGAATTTTAAGCTCTACTCCAGATCTAGTGAATTGATATTGCATTTTTAATGGCATCTTCAAGTGGGTGGAGTGATCATCCAAATATGAAAAAATTTGTTTTAAAGCTATGTTGTCTTATATTAGCCACTAGCAACATGCACTCATCTAATTTTAAGTTAATTAAAATTAAAAATTAAGTTCTTCAGTCACTCTAGTCATATTAAATGGGTAATAGTCACACATGGGTAGTGGCTAGTTATTGCATAGTGTAGATCTATTTTCATCACTGCAGAAAGTTTTATTGGACTGTGGTATGATACAACTTTATTTGGAAGAGTTTGTAATTAAGAGTAGAAGGGAAGGGGAAAGAAGTGTGGATGCCTGAGAATGCAGGAAGTAAAGATTTGTTTTTATTTGTTTTTCAAGTATAATAGAAACTATTATACTTCAAAAACTTCTGTGTGTGCCAGATATTATAGAGAAAAAGGCATATAAAAATAAATAGGACAAAAAATAGGATATTTTTAGGAAATAAAATTAATTCACCATAGTTGCACTTGGAGGTGAGTTTCTAGGGACCCATGTGATAGAAAGTTAAAATAGTTATGATTTCTCATGTTCCTTCTGAACACAATACAATGATCTATTTTATGTATAGTCCATGTTTCCTTTGCTTTTTGTTATTTATTCTACATTGTTACCTTTCTTTTGACAACTGTGAAATTCACTGAGTTATGGAATGATTAAGCATAGTCCTTGTGGATTGACCTAGTGAACACTATAGTGTCAAATTCATTTACTGTGGTGGTGGTTGTGAATTGAAAGAACACAAAGCCATAAATTAGCTGTCACTTATCTGATTTTTCTTAGCTATTTTTTACGTGCATAAAATAAATGCTTCGATCCTCAGTCTAGGGCACAATATAGTTTTAGTTTATATCGCCAGTTAGGATTCAAAAGCAATAAAAATTTTCTAGAGGGCTCCCTTAAAATAGGTGAAACTTTTCCTGATTGCAAGTTTGCTGTCCCATGGAGAGATCTAACTTTCAGGAACCTTGTCCCTGCTACAATTTTGAAGAAAATAAGCACTTGGGTTCCAAGCTACAATACAGGAGATGCAGCAAGGCCTCTTCCTTCTATAAACATCTGAAGAAGTTTGTTGGTAAACTGAATCTCACTTATTGTCCTCCAGGAAGGGTACAGATTTATTTCAATTAAAGAAAGCATCCTTAGCCCCAATGCCTTTGCACGACTTGACAACCTAAGTAGCCATAGGAGCTAGTAAGTGTTACACAGAATGAAATGATGAAATCTAATGGAATCTAACTTGGTGAGCAATTACAACTTATTCAACAACTGGGATGTTATAATTACAATTATAGGGGTCAGGAAAAACTTGTCCGCCCCACAGAAATTTTACTGAAAGATTAATTCACAATTAAGGTGGATTAATAAGAGAAATGTTTATTTCCAAATACCACGTGCTTGGAGAGACACATAAAAGTGATTACCCAGTGTCTCACTGATGGTGGGATATCTTTAAAGTTGCCTTTTAGAAGGGCGGGGTGGGGGGGGATGTGGAGAATTTGTGCAGTAAGTGGTTGCTAGAGGGTAAACAGATTGACTAGGAAATTAACTTGAGAGATCCGTAGTGTTAAATGTTCTGGGCCAAGTAGGCTAGTGTTCAGGAGAAAAGGAAGTCAGTTGCCCCCTTTGACCTTTTGATCAAGTAAGTCCAGTTTTTATGTAAATAGAGGGACAACCCCTTCCCAAAAGCTTTCAGATCTCCAGTGATCTTCAAAGTATTCTTTATAACAAGTAGTCATATTTTGGAGTGAAATTTCCTTAGCTCCTTTACAATAATGACCAAAATAGTAAACATTTAAAACTCTGAATTTTCATTGTATTTTTATGTCTACATAATATAAAGCTATGGACCCCTCCAAAGAAAAGGGCCTATATTATTATTCTGACTATAGCTATTGACAATGATGGTATCAAAGATGACATTCAGGCTCCTCTTAAAAGACACCAATAAGAAGTCTCTCCACATAAATAATTGAATACTGCTAATGCAATTCTTTGTGTTTGCCTCCTTTACACACAGTATATATATATATTTTTATAATTTTTTTTTCATATAGCATACCCTTAAATACTAGAGACGTGGTTCCAACTTGTGCCAGCCAATAAATGTTAATTTAAAATGAGCCAAGTGATTTTTTTTTTTTGTGGAATTTGTTGAATGAAGAGAGATGACAAAATTAAAATTATTTATCTTGTTTTGAATTTATACAAAAAAAATCCCTAAATCACCATTCGTGCAGGTCAGGGTAATTAGACATTTGGAAATGATACTGGAATTTCTTCCTCAGTATGTTCTTTGTCTTGGGGATTTGAAGAATGAACCTACTGACCACAGATCAGTGGTTAGATAGGATTTTTTTTTTTTTTTTAAAGACAGGATTTTTTTTTTTTGGTTAAAGACAGGATTTTTATTAGACAGAAAGGAATCAAAAACACCAGAGCTTCTTGCAAAGGGGAAAACCTAAGTTGGAAATTTCTCTCTTGGGCTCTTTGTCTAGGGGTATATATTACATTTGGGCTAAAATGGTAGGTGGAAAATCATCTTTTCAAAGTTAATGAGTGCATTAACAAATGAATGAATGTAGTCCCTCCTCCACTAGGGCAAAGATATTGGTCCTTATAGTTTTTGTCGCTGAGAAGGGATTAGAGTGTAATCCCAACTCATGGTGGAACTACCCCAAAATGACACAGGCTGCTTTGTTCCTGACTTTGCTAGAGCCCAGAGAGAGGGTGTGGCCTGGAAGAGGCAACCTGTTTGTTCCTGGAAATGGGGTTCTGATTTCTGAGCTCACTTGGGCCTAGAGAATGGTGGGGGGTCCCCCTGCCCATTCCTGAGTGGAAGAATCATGTATGAGAAACATAAGTATTTTTATTAGAAACATAATAACAACATACTTTTATTTTAACAAACACAGGGGTTAATTTCATAGGGCTTAATCTGATTATTTGATGGACATTATTACATTTGTGCTTAATAATCCAATAATAAGATAACTCTATCAAGTTCATTGTATCATAAAATAAAAGGAATGGAATAATAAAGTTACTCATGTATGCTATGCAATGTTTGGTCAACTCCTTAGGAGGACACATTCAGCCAATTAATTTAGGTTGTGACAGCCTAGTTCATGTGTTTTGAGTAAAAAGCACAGAGAGAATTATGAAAATTCACAAAGTAACTTAAATGATAATTTTCTTTGTAGTCCTCTGCATCTCTTCTTGCAATGTTGTAATTTGTATTTTAAACGTAATTTTCAAATATAGAAAATATGTACAAAATCCTATGCTAAATATTGACTGAAGGAAAAATCTTAAAGGCAAAATGTCTTTCATTAAATTATTTGCAATTTTAAAGGAATAGGAACGAACATGTAATCTCTCAATGTGTAGAGCTCTTAGTTCTCACAATTAGTAAAATGATGTTGATCCACCATTCTATAACTTTATAATTCAGGGGTTTTGCAATTGTGGTGGGTGACCTCTAATGACCATTCTAAATCTAAAAAATCTACCATCCTTATTTTTAAGAGAAGGTTGGTGATTCTATTTAGCAGTGTTTATCTGAAAGACAAATGGAAAGGTCTCAGTCTCATCTTTCTGAAAATATTCAAATTACTAAAGCACGGGGAACCAGTATAGCTTACATACCGGTAACTCAAACGCTTTTTTTGAAAAAGAAATTTATCTTTTCCAAAATAATGATCCGTCTCCTACAAAGAACTTTCTACCCTAGTGCCAATTCCTAAGAGCTTGATGCAAACAGCTAGCAGGAGAGCCTGTGCTATTGCTCCTGTGAAAAAAACCAATTTCCCTATTCATTTCAGTAAATATGAGTTTATTCGTATACATTTGAGAAGATAAGAATGCGCAGAACAATGCCCTGGAAGAGAGATTTGCAAACGAAACAGGGAGAAATAGTATTTTTAAAGAAAACCTTAAAGTTGTCTCGATTTGACCAAAGTTTGAAAGAGAGTTGGGGGAATCAGGAAAGTTTCAGGGTGCCGGTTTTGAAACTAGGTAAAGAAAATGAGGCAGGAATGAAGCCCAAAGTCTCTCGGATCAGTTTCACCCAAATACCTAATTATTTCAAGCCCAGGTTTCTTATATTTTTATCCTTTTTTAAGGGGCAACAAACACAGCCACGCTGCAGAGCCGAGAAGCCCTTCTACAGCAGCGTGGCGCATGGAACAGGCAACCAATCATCACTCAGCGTCTCTCTATATAAACCCTCAGCCGCCGGCGCAGAGGACACGCTGTTCTGACAGTTCCAGGTTACTTTTGGCTTTTCTGGTGACACAGAAACATGTCGGAAACTGCTCCTGTTGCTCCTGCAGCCCCCACACCTGCGGAAAAGACACCTGTGAAGAAGAAGGTGAAGAAAGCAGGCGCAAGTGGCGCGAAGCGCAAGGCGGCTGGGCCTCCGGTGTCTGAGCTGATCACTAAAGCTGTGGCCGCTTCCAAGGAGCGCAGCGGTGTTTCTCTGGTCGCTCTCAAGAAGGCGCTTGCAGCTGTGGGCTACGATGTGGAGAAAAACAACAGCCGTATCAAGTTGGGTCTCAAGAGCTTGGTGAGCAAGGGGACTCTGGTGCAGACCAAGGGCACTGGGGCTTCAGGGTCTTTCAAACTAAATAAGGCGGCTTCAGGGGAAGCCAAACCCAAGGCTAAGAAGGCAGGCGCGACCAAGCCCAAGAAGCCCACCGGAGCTGCCAAGAAGCCTAAAAAGGCGACTAGCTCTGCCGCCCCCAAAAAGAGCGCCAAGAAAACCCCGAAGAAAGCCAAGAAACCGGCAGCAGCTGCTGGGGCCAAGAAAGTGGCTAAGAGTGCGAAGAAAGTTAAGGCGGCCAAACCAAAGAAGGCTGCCAAGAGTCCAGCAAAGGCTAAGGCTCCTAAACCCAAGGCAGCCAAGCCTAAGTCTGCTAAGCCTAAAGTTACCAAGGCTAAGAAGACGGCCGCTAAGAAGAAGTGAAACAGTGGCGGCATGTTCTACTTCAAAATTTCAAAGGCTCTTTTCAGAGCCACCCACCGATCTCAGTTAGAAGAGCTGAACCGATGCTTTCTTTTTAAATTCCCGGTTAGATGTGATTGGCTGCCTTATTTAAACCATGCTGGGCGCGTGCACACACAGCTTTTAGCTACAACAAGCTACAATTCTTAACAAGGGGTTTGGCTTTGAAAAGATTTTGCTGGTAGTGTGCAGAGGTGGTGGCGTAAAAAATGTTAAGGTGGGAGGCTTGGCCCTGGTGTAGTTGGCTCAGTGGTCATAAGTGGCTCGGAGCTTGATGAGCTGGTTACCGGAGACCAGCTGTAGGTGGCGCCAAATGCGCTTCTAGTAGCAGTCTGCGTTACCCGCCGCCTCCGGGTCTGCGCGCTTAGTGTGTGGAGAGGGAGGTGGATTGGGCCTTCTGGGCACGAGCAGGCTTGTAGGTCTTGGCGCGAGTTTGTCCTCGCTTCCCGCGCCCAGACGTGTTAGAAAATAGGCAATGCTATGAATAGACCAATGGGAGGAAGGGGTCATTATGTTTTGTACCTCAGTCGGGTAAAACTTGCTTTCCCGTTGGTTTGTAGAGGCTGTTAGCGTGGCCAATCGTACTTTTCAATTTATTGGCATGGTCTTTCGAGAGAAAATGTTGCACCAATCAGAGGTTAGGACGTTAGAATTTGTTAAGTGCTGGGAACAGTCGAAAGGCCTGCACCCTCCCATCAATGAAATCTTTTTAGAGAACAGATTGTTGTCATTATGCTTAAATCTGAGTGATTATTGCTATAAAACCTCTGGTCCCAAGGGATATTATAAAATGCTAAAGGCCCTTTTGGAAGTTTATTATCTACCCTCTTTCCGAGATTGCTTCCTCACAGATTATTGAGAGGATCCAGGGAACCAGGATCTGTTCCGTGAGTAAATAAGGCACAGGAAAAAAAAAAATCTTTGAGAATGCTGAATGGAGCCAGAAATTGGGGTCGCCTGGGAAAGAAAATGAACATAGAGGAAGGTGGGTTGACCTGGACGCCTCGTCATTTTCATTTTATCCTGGATGCTGAGGTTTTATCTTTTTATTTGGGTGAAAACACAGTTTACTGACATATCTTAACAGTATCTTGAGTTCTACAAACGTTTGTGGGGCTCTAGATGGAGAAAGAATTACATCTTTATTCTCAAAAACCCTAAATGCAATTTTAATGTTTCTTTTAATTGTGAGTACAGGCCATTAATCGCTGGATTTCCCAATACTTGTGACTTTTTCATCAATGCAAATCACACATTTTCATATCACTTTGCAGTTAGACTTGCAGGTGTTACGTTGAAATAAAGTTCACACTCTAAATATTTCAAACATTCATTATTACACCTGCTGCTAGACCTTATTTGATGTGTTCATAAAAAGTATACATATTAACAGAAAACGATAACTAATGTTGCTACTTTTCCTTATCCTATATACTTGATGTATTACTTTTTTAAAGCATCCTTTATAGAAGGTACCTATAAATTTCCATAGACTCTTCAGAGTGCCTGGCACAAAACAAGTCATGAACTCTCCTGAGCCTGTCTCCAGCAGGACCAAGTATTATTAAGTCCTTAATGATTAAAATGTCCTTTCATCTTATTTCTTCTTAATTTACCTTATTGTGTAACACTATTTTAAATTTGACATTCTATTAACAATTCAGGGGGAAAAAAAGTTGCAGCCTGTGAGTATCTAGGAACCACACCTACATCCCACAATTTTTTCTTTCTAGGGAAAGCAAAAAAACCCTTTGTCTTTATAGGAGTGGCTTGTTTGAGAAGAGGTGAGTACACAAAAGAAGTGAAATGTCCATGCATGAAAATCTTTTCCAAAATAACAAATTGAGTTGTTTGAGTGTGTAGGGATCATGGTGAAACTTGCCCTTTTCTTTTGAAAGTTCACTAAAAGATCAACTCACAGTTAAGGTAGATAAATAAGAGAAAGGTTTATTTCCAAATACCACACACTTGGAAGGAACCATAAAAATGATTACTGGATGTCCTAAAGATGGTCATTTACTTTTATAGATACCTTTTTGAAGGAAGGAGGAGGAGGGGGACTATGGGTGAAGCGGTTGCTAGGAATGATGAATATATGGGGGAAACACTGACTTGTAAATCAACCTGAGAGACAGGTATCGTGTTTTAAATAATTTGGGTCTGGTCTGCTAGTATTCAGGGAGGAGGAAAGAAATCAGCCCCTTTGGTCTCCTGATCAGGTCAGTCTGGTTTTATGCAGATAAAGGGAAAGCCCATTCCAATACTTTCTGATTGTGAATAGCCTTTATTAAAAATATTATGTTAAGTAATCACCTTTTGGTGTAAAATTTCTTTAGCTCCTTCAAATAGGAAAGGTAAGGTATGTAGGTCAGAGCAAAAACTTTGCCTTTGCCCTCTGAAGGTCTGTTTAAAATTAACTGACAAAGGCTTCTCTGTCTAGATTCTTCTTTGCCTCTGTGCATACATTCCTTCCTTCTGGCTTTGGGGCAGGACCATCTCTGGAATGGGGGTCTTATGGCAGTCAAATAAAGTAAGTCTGATAATTTTATGTCTAGCTTTTACACAGAAAGGTAGGGGGAGAGTAATATTTTTAGGATTTATGGTTGGCTTTGATGAAATGGGGTTCTAGTTTCTATGACCTGCTTTGGGGAAGAGGGATTCTAGTTTCTATGACCAATCTGGGGAGAATGTGGGGCCAGAGACTGGAGAGCCGAAGAAGGTCAGAGACAAATTTTTGCTTCTGAAGGTCATCTCTGAGCCTCAGCTATGGGAAGAGATGTGCTAAGTGGTTAGGACCCAGAATGAGAGGCTTTGGTGAGAAGTGATGAAGAGCAAGAGATTTATGTGGGAATGTAGTATTTAACAAGATCTTTCCCCATAACTATAACATTTCTCCACTTCCTAAAGGTTTACAAAGCACTTTTGTAACTGCCAGATGGGCCTCACTACAACACTTTTCCATTTGGTATAATTAAAATGTTTGCTTTAAAGTAAAGACAAGTGTGGATTAGAAAAGAGAAATGATCAGAAATGATCACTTTCTGTCAGGAAATGGTAGGCTTGGTCTCAAATAGTTTTCTTAAATCCTAGTATCATTCTCTTACCTTCCTTGTCTATTACAATAGAAAAAGGGGTACAGTTATCCAGTTTCTTTTTAAGCTTCTTGAGAAAGAAGCAGAGTTCATGTATTTTAATTTTAGGCCTATTGTGACCTATGCATCTCACAAGCCTTTTGGACAACCAGAGCAATTAAATATGATGATTCAATCATTGGCCTTCTAGAGTTTTATCCTTATTTACATAAATTCATATACATATTTCTTTGCCTTGGACAGGCCTTCATTTTCAAGGAAAGTAAAACTTGTTTAAATCTTTATTTTCCAAAATTTTTGAAGCAGTTACGTAAGGGTACGATGAATGTTTTAGGATGAGTAAAGAAGACTAATGATATCTTAGCCTGGAAGTTGTGAAGGGCATTTTCATACTGTTTTAGCTGCTAGAGAGTACTTATGTGCAGATGGCATAGGTCTGCAACAAAATAGATGTTTAGGACCAGCCTGAAGTCACTACTTTCCTTCTCCTTAGTACTTAATTGCCTGGCTCCTTTTAACTAGAGGAAGTTGATTTTCATGGTATTTTGTGGAGTCCTCTACTATCCCTGATGTTGATTTTTAAAGAATTCTCAGTAAATCTGACATTTTTTCCCTTTTTACATTCGCTCTTCGTCGCTCACATTTGCAAGGATTCCACTGCTTCCTACCCAGTTTCTTACCTAGTTTTTCCAGTCTTCAATTCCTAAATTCTGGTCATTCTGCAAAAAACAAAAACAAAAAATTATGCCTTCTGGGTTACTGGTTTCCCATTGCCTTAAGTTCAAGTAAAAATTCTGCAGTTTTTTTCCATAATAATACCTTCTGGTCAGAAATAGGCACTAACAACTACTCAAAGTCACCTTTCTATTCCTTTCTTTCGGATTTTTCTTTTCCTTTTTACAAGTTTGTTCTCCTGCAAATCCCTTTGAGAATTCTACTTATGACTCTACCTATGAGAGTATTTCCAATGTTTCTGATTTGATCTTGTTATATTTTTAAGAAGAAGTTTCTCTATTTTTGTTATTTTTAAAAACAACTGACAAGATCAGACATACTAATTTAAATTTAAAAATTATCTCTGGTAATGTGCTTTCATCCCATTTAACAGTTTATTATTAATAGAAAGATTTCAATGTTTCTGTTCCTTTCTCATTTAACTAAACTGTTCTTTGTCATGTTTCCCAGTACTGTAGGGGTGTGTGTGTACATTTGTGTGTGTAAATGACTTAAGTTTTTTTATTTTATCAAATGAATTACATTACTGCTAGATATTAATTCAGTGAATTTTGTTTTCTGTGTAGGAAACCAAGGATACTAAATTTCTCTGTCCCTTGTATGACTCTTCTCTCCATTGCCTCATTTACAGGCTATCTTCCTTACCTTCTGAATTATACCATTCCAAGGTATTGGGGGAACTATAAAACAAACATTAAAAATATACATACACACACACACACACACACACACGCACACATGTACACATAACACATACCTTTGTAGTAAAAAACTTAAGCCTTTGCAGTAAAAATTTTCAGATGGGGCTGGGAAGGTATGGAGAAATAATAAAATAGGATTTCTGAATTGTCTTGATTTTTAGCTTTTATTTCTGTAAAATAAAGCTTACTAGTTATTCAGAGATTATATACTGCTATTAACATATGTACTTGCAGGCAACCAGATAAATCTTAAATGGATATACAACAATATAACAACAGGGACACATAAAATGTGATCTGGCAAATGTGTCAGATTTGTGATCTTCCCTGAATAAAATCACAATTTAATAGTAACCATTACTGTTTCAGGGTATCCCTTTTAAAATTAAAAAAAAAAAATTCCATGTTTGTGTCTAATTCTTCAAGACTATTACTTGATTGGTAAGCAGAAAGAGTAATAACTGTCAATATTAAGGTTCTATTTTTATATTCTCTGCAATTTGCTGTAACAATTATAGTACGATACACATGCAGAACTTCATAATCATCTTGGGCCCTGCAAATTTTTAAACCTACTCATTTATCATATACAAAAAAATTAAGGCTCGGTGCCTGTGGCTCAAGTGGCTAAGGCGCCAGCCACATACACCTAAGGTGGTGGGTTCAAATGCAGCCCGGCCAGCCAAAGAACAATGATGGCTGCAACGAGGAAAAAAAAAAAATAGCCAGGCCTTGTGGCGAGCGCCTGTGGTCCCAGCTACCCAGCTACTTGGGAGGCAGAGGCAGAAGACTTGCTTGAGCCCAGGAGTTGGAGGCTGCTGTGAGCTGTGATGCCATAGCACCCCACCCAGGGCAACAGCTTGAGGCTCTGTCTCAAAAAAAAAAAAAAAAAAAAAAGATTGTGCCAGTATAAACATCTCAGTCTTTTTTTTTCACAGCTTTTCTGGGTAATAAAATCTTCAAGAGTAACTGATCAGGATTATGCTGATGCCATCCCTAATGCCTCATAGGGACAGGTTTGGCTCTGACACTAATCTCTGAAACTTTCTTAGTTTTATTTTCCTTATCTGTTAAATACTAATACAATAGTAAGTATTTATTAGATATAATATAAGTGTATATTAAATATACACTTATTGGAAGCTATGATATACACTTCTGGAAGCTTCATAAAATAATACATGACTTCTGGCCTATTGGAACCACTCAGTAAGTGTTGATTTTTTTTCCCATTTGGGGAAAACCACAAATTAAAATTACATACGCTCTAATCTTTTATTTTGTAACTAGAAATGCAATAAATGATAACTCCTATTTGTTCAATAATCTTTTATTTTGTTTTAGACAAAGGACCAAGCTAGATGTTGGATTTAATAATATATGTAAGTGTTATGTCTTGAAGTCCAACAGCTGGGAGACAGAAACACAGGTTAAAAACTAACTGTGCTAGAATCTCAAAGAAACTACAGATAGGGGAAACCATATTCACATATGTCTTTATCCAACATAATAAGGGGTCATTATATACATTACAAATATCTAAATCTCCATTTATTTTAGTTAGGAATAGTTAAGCATTGTTTTCCTGATGTACTCACACTCCCCAGTTCACAGCATCTAGTCTTTATGTCTGACAGGTTTCCAGTAAGAATTTCTTCTATAAAATCTCCAAGACTTCTTACTATGGCTATGTCGGACTTCCTATTTACAGCTTTGTCACTATTGTCACTTGACTAAACTCTTTCCTTAGTGATATTCCAGGGGAAATGACACATTTTAATTAAAATTGATGGAAACCTCTCAATTACAATTGAAGATGCTACACCTCTTTTGAAAACAAAGAAATTAGCGGAAATGTGTAAACATAAAATCCTTTTAAAGCAGCATATTGTAACCCAACCAGTAGATACCAATTCTACATTTCCAACTAACAGCCTACATAACTTCAGAACAGAATTCTCTTTCCCTTTCATTTACCAGGAATCAAAAGGGAACTGTTAATTCATAGTAAGTGAATAATCTATTTAATATGGTATAGACATAGAAACAAACTAATGTGGTTTTGTATGGATAAGAAAACCAGTTCTTGGAAAAGAACTTTAAAGCTGCCAAAGCATTTTCATGTTTTAACGATAAATGTCAGGTACTTTCATAATACTTTAGACATTAGGATAGAAAACTTAAGAAAACTAAAAGGTTTCATGGGGATGTTAGTTGTAAAGTTAAAAAAAGCTCATGATTTCTGCATTTTATTCACAGAGTTTGTGATGCATCCCATCTGCTGTTTGTTGTTTTGGCTCTTGCAGTTTAGACCTGGGTAAGGTGCAAAAGCTGTCGACTCCGACGTTTAGGAAGGCCCCACTCCAGCGAGTATGTAGAGAGGGCTCCTTGGATTAGTTGGAAGTTCAAAATGCACGCTTGTAAAACCTAGGGCTTTTAAGGCTTGTTCCGAACCCGAAGGTAGAAGGGATGGGCCAAGACAAAGGGCAAAGTTCAAAATGGATGCCAAAACACATAAGACTACAGGCTTTAGCCAAAATCCTATTGTCAAAAACCTATGGAAACTTACAAAATGGCTATGTCCTGCGGAAACGGGGTGAAAGCACGTGCTTTTTTTTTTTTTTTTTATCATTTCTAAAAAGGGTTATGGATTTCTTAGCCTAAGACTGGAGCCTACTAGATGAAAAGTATTACGGCCTTTTCCAGAAAAACTAGTTGGCTCTGAAAAGAGCCTTTGGATTTGAGGGTGGCACTCGAGGGGGGAGGGGGAAACTTACGCCCTTTCCCCACGAATGCGGCGTGCAAGCTGGATATCCTTAGGCATAATAGTGACACGCTTAGCATGGATAGCACAAAGGTTTGTGTCCTCAAAAAGCCCCACCAGGTAGGCCTCGCATGCCTCCTGCAGCGCCATCACAGCAGAGCTCTGGAAACGGAGATCAGTTTTGAAATCCTGCGCAATTTCACGCACCAGGCGCTGGAAAGGTAGCTTGCGAATAAGCAGCTCAGTTGATTTCTGGTAGCGGCGGATCTCGCGCAACGCTACGGTGCCTGGCCGATAGCGGTGAGGCTTCTTCACGCCCCCAGTTGCCGGCGCACTCTTGCGGGCAGCCTTGGTGGCAAGCTGCTTGCGCGGAGCTTTTCCGCCTGTAGATTTACGAGCAGTTTGCTTGGTACGCGCCATAGCTCAACAAATTAACAAGCGAACTAAGAAATGTGGCGTGCTCCTGTATTTATACAGGCACAGCATCAATCTGATTGGGTCGTGAACAATTCCTGTTAGTCTCAGTTCGTCGGGTTCCGGAAGTGCTCAGAGCGGTTTACCATTGGTTTCTTTTTTCGGTGTAAATTTTGGATTGGTAAATTTCAATTAGTGGACAATCCCCTCTTTTTAAACAATCATTTCCCGAATTATTAGTTTCTTTGATAATCCATCAGACTTTGGAGCATGACCCATAAACATTTTAATCGTTTTAGTATTTTTGGAAATGTATATCCTGTTTGGCTATACAAATGACAGCGTTTGAATCAGAAAGTGCTTTAAGATTTCTTTTGGAAACGTCCGCCATTTTTTTCTTCTTGACCGGTTTTGATCCGAATGTTTTTCCCCTCATTTATCCAGTTATTTAAAAATCCATTGTGTAAATATTTCCTCACGAATCCTTGCTTTTTTATATTTACATATCGAGTACACTAAAACATGGTATTCTACGTTACACTGTTTAAAAGTAAAGAATCTTACTTTTTATTTTGGGTACGAGCAGCAAATTTCTAGTATGTTAGAATCCCTGGCACTTCAATATCGAGTTTGACGTAAACTGAGAATTTAATACTATTATTGCTGTTATAATTATTATTTTGAAGTCAAAATGCCTGCCCAGTATACCGGCAAAAACCATCCAAAACAAAACAAGCAAACAAAAAATTGCAATGTAAAACTTTGAGTAAGATGGCGACAGAGTTTTAACAGGCAGTTTCTCTATACTACTACGAGTCTCAGGATTCTTGAAATTATACCTGAAATATTCCGGACAATTTGTCAGATATCCAAGAGAACTGCTGTTCGAATTAGACTCACTTGAAGAACAGAACTTCTTTGGTTTTCGGGTCCACACGCAACAGTTCCCAACTATTTTGAAAATTAAAAAAGGACGTTTAATGTTAAGTTGTAGTGAGTGCAGTTTTAACATAGTATTGTAAATCAACCTATTGGATTCCCTAAAAAGTGTTTTTTCAACCAATTAAAAACAAGCAGATTTGGGCCCTCCTAATTTACATACCTTGATCCTTAGCCTACTTTGGTCCAATCAGATGTTAGATTTGTGAATTCTCGTCAGTATTATAATTATGGGATAAAGGAATTAGGGCGCCTGTGTGTGTGTGGTAGTGGTGGTGGGAATGCAGTCTGGATTTTCTATCTTATTGGTAACCAATTCTCTAGGAGGCTAAAACAGATTCACAGTGACACTGGTCTGTGATACCAGATTCACACATGACACTGAAACAGATTCACAGTGGCATGACACTGGCCCATGATCGAAGGCCATGGATATAAATTTGTTTCAGTGCTGGACCATGACCTCCAGAGAGTCTCAGCCACCTGTGTGTCTGTTGGGCCCAGGCTGCGGGCCACGCAAGCTGTCCAAGTACACCAGCTATTACTAAAGTACTGACATCGAGTACGCCAGCACCACCTAAACATTTTCTGGGTCTTAAGTCTCTGGATATTCTTTTCACAGCCCTTACTTTTGAATGTTGAATATTTTAATAGGAAGGTATTTCAAGTGCATTTTCTAAACATGTTTTCTCTTTTTACAATTTAATCCTTTATGGCAATGAGTTGTTTATTTGAATTTTGGGGGGCAACAAAGAATTTGTGAAACAGTTTTTGTATGGTAGGCAACGTATTAAAACTCTAAAGGTTACTAGTATTGCTGGATTCTTGATTTTTGTTGTTTTAGCCCGTAAAGCCTTTCAATAGTGATGTTTCAAATGCACCAATGATTTTAAGCTTAAGTGATAACTATTTAGGTGTGAAACGGACCGGATAGAGGATACTTGTGGAATTTAGTTGCTTAGTGCTTAAATTACTTGTACCTTGGTTTGTTTCAAAAATGGTATCCATACTATAATACAATGCTAATAATTATATGTTTTACAGATTTGAAGTTCTGTTTTATAGAGATGACATAATGCCAAATATGTAGTATATACTGGACTTGGCCTGGTGGTGTTTAATCTCCTTCCTAGTGTTACTAGTGGTTTTGATTACTTCCTATGTAATTCTCCAAATTTACTTTAACGTTTTCCTTATCTATTTTATCTTATGTTTTCCTTGAGGCTATTATTTATCTAATTCTACCTATATAGTGCTAATACATGTTCTGAAATGTGTATAGCATGGAGAGGTGGGGGGGGTGAGTTCATAACTGAGTTAATTTCTGCCCTCAGATATCTGTGAGCAGGAGGGAGGGGAGGGGGAGACTACTTTGTGAATTCCTGTTCATTCCCCCAATCCTCTTCAACCTGCGGTAATTTAGGTTATTTAACAAAGTTCTCCTGTCAGTCATGGAGCTGAAACAATTGCACCTTTTAAGCTAACATCTGCTTTGCAAATTTGGATTATCTAGGATTTATGGCCTCTCCATTGAAATTATACATAGCCATGCATTTAAAACACATATCTGATGTGCATACAATTTTTTTCCATCTCTTTTTTTTTTTTTTTTTTTTTTTTTTGAGACGGAGCCTCAAGCTATCCCCCTGGGTAGAGTGCCATGGCATCACAGCTCATAGCAACCTCCAACTCCTGGGCTCAAGCGATTCTCCTGCCTCCGCCTCCCAAGTAGCTGGGACCAC
>CAUYQV010192343.1:0-18782 GCA_963574575.1 Galagoides demidoff | reverse complement strand
AACCCGCCACCTTAGGTGTACGTGGCTGGCGCCTTAGCCCCTTGAGCCACAGGCGCCAAGCCATAATACCACCTTTTTTACAGAAAAAAAGACTATATAACCTTCACTTCCATGCATCCTACTGAGGTTCCAGGTGTCCCTTTTAAGACATTGCCTCACCTTTTTTCTTCTTTAGTACCTACTAATCTTCACTTTGGCCAGATGTACATGTCATAGGAATGGATTTATAGATGAAAAGGGACAGGACACAGTCATTAGCCTAACAGTTTAACTTCCCTTTCCAGAGACACTATATTCAACTTTTTATTTTCATAAGTAAAAAGGCAGTAGGTTATGGTGGTTAAAAGGACAGATTCTGTTTTACCACTGACTTTACCACTGACTGTGGGACTTTGAACATGTTGTTTGACCCCTCCGTGCCTCAATTTACTCATCTTAAAACAGAGATAACAAGGGCACCTACTTTCTTGGGAGGTACTGCAAGGAACAAATGAGATAACATAATACGTAATGTGGTTGAGATGTAAATTCTCTGCAAGTATTTGCTGTTATAATCATCATATAATGCATGTGCCATCAGGATTACAAAAACTATAGGTAATACTCAATAAGCAATTATTCTAAGTGCTTTCCATTTATTCTTCATATAAACTTTGCAGAGTAGATACTATTACTATACCAATTTTACATGAAATGGAGGCTCAGAGAGGCCACAAAGAGTTCAAAATTGGCCAGGCAGTAAGTGATGGAGTAGTTCTCAGGCCCAGCATCTAACTCCAGAACCAAGCTCTCAGCCACTATGCTCTTTCAACTGGGTTAAGATACCTGCCAAGAGATATTAAATTTGTGCTCTATGCCAGGCACCATTCTAATAAGTTGGTAACTCTTCCTCAGTTAATTTTTGCAACCACCTTGTGAGGCAGGTGTTTTTATTGTTCCCACTTTACAAATGAGAGAACCAGAAGACCAGGCATTCAGTAACTCAGCCAAGATCACACACCAAACAAGTGATGAAGGCAAGCATACCCCACACTAAAAAGCAAACACAGCCAAAGTGCTACGTTAAATGCCAAACAGAGGATAATAAGTTTCAAAAGGGAAACTCCCTCCTGGTATGTTCGTCTAAATGGTTTCTAAGCCAGTGTGATTAAGAAAGAGACTCAATACTGTAATCATAAAAGAAGGAACTGATTAAATGCTAATATATTCTGATTTGCCCTACTACTCAATCATTTTCCCACCTCTACTTGCAGATATTTTCAGTAGTCATTTTCCATCTGTCCTACACAATTTGAATAGAATAGAATTCACCATTAATAAATATGGATCAACTTTTCATAGGCAGAAATACCATTATTGTCTTTATTTGGTCCCTGACTCAAGGAGTTAGAAACAACATGGGCAGAGATGGTACCTAAATATTAATTCTGTATGACTATGTCAAATCAGAGAATCTGCCAATGATATATTCGGCCAAAACCCACAGGAATTTACAAGCATCGTTAACAATTGAGGCACTGAAGAGGACCACATAGTAGCCTAATAGACTCTTGAAATCTTCCTGCAAATTAGAAAAATGAGCTTTGGTTTGGTGAGCAGAACATAGGTGTTGTCGTCACTCCAATACCCCCGAACCTCAGAGCTATATACCAGGGGCTCAAAATGTGTTCCAAACAGCTATTGCTGGATCTGTAATAATATGGGGAGAAGCGTTTAGAAGTTTAGAGAGATGTGTTCAACAGCAAGGACCAAAACATACTGTTACAGATCTTGAGAAAAGATTAAGCATAGAGGTCAAAAAAAGATGGGTAGCAAATTTTCTTTCAGGACGATTGTATGGGAGGAGAGTAATGTGTCACAGGAAATACTTGGAGATAGTTAAGTCAAAGTTATTGGACCCCTTATATTTACAGCAGAATTAATACTTGGCTTGCTAGGACAAAAGAAAACCAATATGAATAAAGAGGCAATGAATAAAATTCAGATTTTAATGGGTTCTTCAGAATGTAATGAAAAGGATGGTGATCAATTGTATGATCACAAGTTAACTACTGGCAGCCAAATAATCAATTAGCAAGGAATAGAAAAGGACCCTGATTAAGAAAAGAGAAACATCTTGATGATAAGTTATAAAAATTGACCCCCCAAAAAGCCTGGCAGTTACTGAGCAGCTGATGTCATCTGCCATGCAGTCATTACCTTCACAGTAACTCTAAGCAATCAGCACCATTATTAGTACTTTTTTACAGGTTAGGAAATTTAAGCTTAAAGAGGTATATGTGACTCAGCCAGGATCTCTTGTCAAGTAGTAGTACTTGGTTATAAACCCAAGCACTCTAACTCAGAGTTTACATGCCTGACCATTGTATTATACGGCTATGGGTTAAATTAATGAAAGCAGCCTAAACTGGTGAGTTACTGGGAGCAAATTTCTCCACTTGCAGGGGGAGTAAGTTAGGATAATGTCCTTGATAGTAATGGTGTAACTGACCAGAATACAATGATGGAAATAATGAGTAAAATTTAAATACTCTTAAAATGATTTCTCTACTAAACAGGAAAATATTGATAGTTTACAACAAGGAAGATTCATAATAAACAAAATGGAATGGACTTTCATGCCTGGATTCGTCTTCCCTCTTTGGAATTGACTGAAAACGAGTTTGCTGTGTTGGCATTTTGTGGTAATGACTTTACTATTATTAACAATGACAATAGTTCCAGGCGATATTTCATATTTACACAGCAGCCTTCCACATAGGAGAAAAAGCACCTGGCAAACATTCTCATTTTTATTATTGATGGCTTAGATTAATAAAGCGCCTTTCTGTCAAAGAGCTCATTAATCCTACACAGACTCCCATGACACAGACAGGCGAGCAAGCCATTTCTACACGTCACACGTGGAGAAGCCAGAGCCCAAGGACCCACGCATGATTGTTCAGCAAGCTTGTGGCTGGGCCTAGAATAAAATCAGAGAGAACCCAGAGTTTTCCTTCCCTTGAGTGAAACCTTATCTCATTTACAGCTTCTTACTCTAAATTATCTGAACCATGGGGGCCTCTCCATCTACCAGGCCCCCTTACACAGACTTTTCCTGCTGCCCCTTAGAGCTGTTCTCACACCCTCCCTCCTTCTATCTGCTCATCCTGCCAACATCCTCTCTTCTCTTCAAACCACCTTCAACATCACCGCATGAATCATTTTCTTAAATCTGCTCAGAAAACAGCCAAAGCTCTTCATTGCCTATAGAAACAAACCCAAATTCCTTCCCAGACCATTCAAGGCCCTCCTCCTCTGGCCCAATCTGTTTTCTCAGCCATATCTCCCACTGCTGTCTCCTTTAGGTAGAGGGCACACAGCCCAAACTTCTGAACTCCAACCCCACTCTGCTCTGTGCTCATTATGTTGCATCTTTTCTAGAAATCACCTTTCCAACCCCATTACTGACTACAAAAAATATGTTCCCAGTTCCTCTCCAATGCTCTTTTCATCATGAATCCCACCTGACATCTCAGCTGAAAAGAACTACTCCCTCTAGCTCCTGAAGCACGAGTTTAACCTTTATTTACAGCACTTCCCACACTCCACCTAGGACTACAATGACTTATAAAAGTGCATCTGTCTTGGCTCAGTGCCCATAGCACAGTGGTTACAACAACACCCACATACACAGAGGGTGGCGGGTTCGAACCTGACCCAGGCCAGCTAAAACAACAATGACCACTGCAACAACAACAACAAAAAAATAGCCAGACCTGTGGTGGGCACCTGTAGTCCCAGCTACTTGGGAGACTGAGGCAAGAGACTTGCTTAAGCCCAAGAGTTGGAGGTTGCTGTGAGCTGTGACATCATAGCACTCTACCAAAGGCAACATAAACTCTGTCTCAAAAAATAAAAATAAAAATAAAATGCATCCATCTTATTAGAATGTTGTCATCAACATTCACATAGGTCCAGTGTCAGGTCCTGTGACAGGTGATGGGTAGAAATAAAGCTCCCTGCCTTCGTGGAGCTTATAGTCTGGCAGACACTCTTGTCTATAGTACCTCATCTAAATGGCAAAATTTTCACAATTTTTCCAAAGGTTGTACACAATGATACAATTCCAGATGCATAAAATAGATGTTAATTCATTACACAACAGATCCTTTTCAGAAATGGTTTTCAAAATATAATACAAAGATCCCTGGGGATTCCCATGGCCTTTCAAGAGGCTTCCAAAATCGTCAAAACAGTCCAAATAATATGAAACATGTTCAACATTGTCACTCTGATTCTCTCACAAGTATACAGTACAGTCTTTTAAAGGTGATATAACAAAAGACTGAAGAATTAAGTAGATAGAATTGATCTGTCTTCTGTTAAAAGTTATTAAGCTGATTTGCAAAAATGAAAAACAATGCAACCTTGTCACTAAATTACTTTCATCTCACAAAACATAGTTTACACAGAAAGATAACATTATTTATGTTAAGATGTAATGGGTTTACAATTGTTACTATCTTAATAAATTACATAAATACTTTAAAATATGTATCTTAATTTGTAATATGCTAAACATCAGTGGCTGTAACAAAAACTCTCTAGGTTTTTCAATAATTTTCAGAAATGTAAAGGTATTAGGAGAGCAGAAAACTTGATAAGTGTTGCCCTGGAGCAGTGGACTTACATGTCTCTGCAGAACCCCATCTGCATAGAAGTAGAGTCATTTATAGTTGCACTGTTCCCAGACCTCAATCTCCATTAAAGAAACCACCCTATCCTAGCCTACCCTATATGTGAGATTCACTTATTTACAAGTTTTCTATCCCCATCTCAAAGTCCCCTAGTTTTATAGTGAGGTTTTTAAAGGTAGAGACTAATTCTAATTTTACCTTTGTTTCTACAGCATACAACACAGAATGTGCAGCCATAAATACTGGCAGGAAAGAAAGAAGGAAGGAAGGGAGGGAGGGAGGAAACAATGTCTTACTCATTCTTTCAAGATTCTACCACAGTAATCTGCCCATTGAATATGTCTCTTAACTTACAGCAGGCAACACAGAATGTGCAGCCATAAATATTGAGAAGGAAAGACAGAAGGAAGGAAGGCAGGGAGGAAGGAAGGAAAGGAGGGCCAGAGGAAGGGAGGGAAGGAACAGTGTCTTATTCTTTCAAGATTCTACCACAGTAATCTGCCCACTGAACATGTCTTTTAATCTATAGCATGAAACACAGGACATGCATCCATAAATATTGGAAGGAGAGAAGGACGTAAGGAAAGAAGAAAGGAAGGAAGGAAGGAAGGAACTGTGTCTTACTCATTCTTTCAAGATTCTATCATAGTAATCTGCCCGTTGAACAAGTCCATTAACCTTCATATAAATGTGTTCTATTCGTATTACATAAAAGTGACAAAGATACCAATAGTTTCACCTGAAACACTAGTAAACTCACTGCAGCTTAAAAATCACAATTTCCAAAGTTTTAAAAGATTCTTCTGATGAGCAAATCAATACACAGACATTTGTGCCCACTAGTCTTTCAAGTTAAAGAAAGATGCAAACTTGGGAAATGGATGTAGTTGGTTTGACGGTGTATAAACTATCTTCCTTAAGGATATTAATTTCTCAGTGTAGAAGTGACTTCCGATCTTATCTCTTGGGTTAGAGTATATGAGAATTTAGTAGAATTAAGCTAAAAAAAACAACAGAGGAAGAATTAAAGTAAAATTGTACATGGCAAGTCCATTTTTAAGATCTTTCTGAGCCCTCGTCTTCCCTTACAGCTATTGATTAAGGTGCTTTTTGTCCTCAGGAGTCCCTTTACTATCTCAGGCTATCCTTACCAAGGCATAACACTTGAGCCTGACCTAATAGATTTCATCTCCTGCTTTAATTCAATCTGTGCAATTTAACCCACATAATTTTTACAATTAAAAATAAATCTAGACATCATCTATTATGACTGTCTCATGCACAGCTGAAGCTCAGCTAGGTTAAAACTTCCCAAGGGAATATTAATTCATGACAGATTATCAAGGTCTCTCCCCTTTCCAGAGTATGCTTAAAATCGTTAAATAACTGCTAAAAGCCCAACAAAGCACTATGTTCTAGACCATTCTTGGTTCTCTTTCCTTACAAAAACTTTTCCTATATATTTCTTCAGTGTCCTGCATTTTAATGCATCATAGACATTTATCCAAGTGTGGTTATTATCCATGATCCAAAATCTCTCATCAATTCGCACCTTATCTCAAGTTAGTATATTAGGTTAGCAAGCCAAACAATTTTCCTTATAACATATCTATTTTTATAGGAACAGTTGACGTCTTCAAATAAAAGAGTAAGTGAAAATTTCACACACTATTTCACACACACATTTAGAAGCAGAGGTACTTGAGGACCAGAATGTGCTTTGGTCCCTTAAATTATAACACAGAGACAGACATCTATACACAGGACCAAGACTAGAAAAGGTTCAACACAGGAAATAGCTTTGCCTGTTACTCTCCACATTGTTAACCTGAACCTAGTCGACAAGACAATAGCCAACAAACACATGACATGATCTGACAGGGATCATGTAGGGATCTGCAGGGAATTGGTTCCAACTCCTCCCCCAGGAGATCCAAATCCTCCATGCTCAAGTCCATCACATAAAACAATAATTTTAATATGTAACCTATATATATCCTCCCATATACTTTAAATCATCTCTAAATTACTTATAATACCTAACACAATGTAAATTCTATATAAATGGACTTTATATTATTTAACAAAAAAAATTTGACAAAAAAGCGTATACATTTTCAGTACAGATGCGACAATCATAGGCCTAATTACATTTTTGATTTGTGGTTGGTCGAATCTACAGGGCTGAAACTCACAAAAGATAAACTATAGCTTACATTGTTTCCTACTCACTATTTCACATAGTTTTTGCTTAACACATTTTATTCCATCTTTTCAGGCAGATGAGTATGATAGCATATATATATATATATCTTAATAAATTAAACTCCAAAGCAAAATAATGTCCATTAAAGTAATACTGTCAAGGTTATCCACATTCAAATTTGAAGGAGCTTAAAAGTGGATCTCAGGATTTAAAGCCCCAAGGAACCATCCAGGCCCTCCATTACAAATAAATTAAAAATAGAAAATTTTGACACATTTGGCATACGTAATTTCTGGTGTCTGCACTAAAAATGATAAATTTTCAAATGTAATGAATGCTGTAAAACTGTAGACTAAATCTCCAACAAGTCCTAATCTGAATCAGTTTCCTATGTTAAGCAAGTTTTCCATAAAATCTTATCCTTTGATTTTATTAGTAGTTCCACTGACATTGGTTATCAGAATGAAGAAAGAAGCTAAAAGGTGATAAAACTTTGTGTAGATTGTTGTTTGCTCTTCAAAAAGGGTCCAGGAAAATCCCGATTTTTAAAAGAAAGCATTAAACATATTTTCCTGATCTAGCATCAAACTACTTGTGAACTTTAAATGACAGCCCCAAATCCATCTTCCTAAGACACACAGCCAGAGGGACAGCCAATCTTTAAAATTTTATCCATACTACAATAGGAGAGTGTCTTGGTCCATTTGGGCTGCAAAATACCATAAGCTGAGTAACTTATAAACAGCAGAAATGTTTTTCTTGCTATTCTGGAAACTGTCAAGTTTAAACTTGAAGCAGGTGTGGTGTTTGGTGAGGGTCCATTTGCTGTGTCATCACATGGTGAAAGAGACTAGATAGCTCGCTCAAGTGCGCTAGGCCCGATCATCTTCACCCTCACTACGTAATCATCTCCCAAAGTCCCCATATCCTCACAGGATATTCTTGGGTGTTAGGACTTCAACCTATGAATCTGGAGAATACACAAAATTCAGAACATAGTCTAGGGCTACTTATGTTGGTTTTACCAAGGTTCAATACTCCTAAGGATTTAATTTCCCATCTTGGTAGCTGTGGTTAAGCCTTTGAGAAGCAAGACAGAACAGCTCCCTATAATGGTAAATTCCTGAATATTCTCTTATCCATCTCATTTGTAAGGTATTTAGTTTTGCATACCTATTATGCTAATTTCTATCTATCTCTTTTCACTATGATTATGTTGTTACTATTTCTTGAAATTTGTGTCCTTATACTTACCTGGCATTCAAATCATATCAATATTTTAAGGCTCCATTCAGATTTAACTTTCAACTTTAATACCAAGAAGGATATAGCATAGCAACAAAAAAGCATGTGCTCCAAACTCAGACTCCCTGGCGAGGATGACTAGCTGCGGGACCCTGGGCAAGACACTAAATCTTCTGTGCCTCATTTTCATCAGTTGTAAAATCAAAATGTTCAACAGAATTGCTGTGAGGAGCAAATGAACTGCTTGTCATGAAGTAGTCACTCGATAAATGTTAGTCGATATTGTAATTCTTCACACAAGTACAACATATTTTAATGAGTGACAGAGTATATCAAAGATTCTTCAAGCAGGACAGCTATATGTTAACAACTACAGATCAAAATAAAAAATCTGGTGACTTCATTAGTAGAATCACAGATAAGACAATAACATCCCAGGCTACTTAAATAGACCTGCTAATGACGATGAAGGGGGTCTACATTGTGGCTATGGCAACCGATTTAAATCAAAGGCAACTGGTGAGAAATGTTTAGGAAATAAACTAGGTTGATTGTACTTTCGCTTATTAATTTTAAAATGAGGCAGTTGTTATTGCTTTGTACTTTTTGCAGGGTTGGTTTCTATTCTTATCCTAACACTTAGTAACATGTGATCTTTTGCTTACCCTCTTTTAGAGGCTTATTCCACATCTTTTTTAAAAAGTGAAGTATTGACCCAAATGAAAGCTGTTTTTTAAAAACCCTAAAATATATGAACCTCTGAACTAAATTCATCTTGTATTAAATTATAGAATCACAAATTATATTCTTAGAAGCTACCACAGTATATGGACTATAAATATACATTACATATGACGAATATTGAATCTACCTAGCCAATAGGTATTAAAAGTTAAGACTTTTTAAATCCTCCCTTTCTTCACCATTACCACATCCAGTTGCTTGTTACATGTGCCCTACTTTGATTTATACGATTATATTTTAACTGGATTCCTGCAATAGCACCTTAACTGTTCTCTCTGGCTCCTATCAAATCCACTTCCAAACAATCTGAAAAACTGAAGAACTCCGGAGTCAGATGAGAACGACTTTGGCTTAGATGCTTAGTCTGTGTTTCTTAATTGTGTGATTCTCAGCAAGTCATTTGACCTCTCTAAACCTGGGTTCATCTACAAATCATAGTGGTGATATGAATATTAAATGTTGGTAAAGTGCTTATCATAGTGCCTATTATACAGTAATAACTCAAGAAATGTTAGTTATTATTTTAAAGGACAAATCTTGAAAAGATTTGAGCATGCACTTCACAAACGAGGATGATAAAATGGCCAATAAAAAATGAAAAGATGTTCTTCTTCATTAGTAATCAGCAAAATGCAAATTAATACTTCTGTGAGCACAATTATGTATACACCTGATTAGCAAAATTTAAGAACTTTTTAAAATCAAGTTGTGGTGAGGATATAACGTTTCTCATACACTGCTTCTGGTGTAAATTAATGCAACTGATTGGGAAAATCATTTTATAATTATTAAGTAAATTAAAGGTGCACATACCCCCAAACTCAGCAATTTCTGCCCTTGATATTTATCTATAGACGCTCTTGCACTTGTGTGATAGAATCTATATATTCTGTTATTACACATAAGTATAAATGATTTGGTTCATACAGGGTATATACTAACCAAATATATATATATGTCTTATATATCATATGTCATATATTACATATATTTGGTTAATATATAAATATAAAAAGATAATAAATATTTCCATACAATATTTAACAATTCAAAGTCCATCAACAGTAAATGAATAAGTAAATTTTGGTATATTCATAGGGTAGAATAC
Source organism: Galagoides demidoff (assembly GCA_963574575.1). Lineage (NCBI taxonomy): Eukaryota > Metazoa > Chordata > Mammalia > Primates > Galagidae > Galagoides > Galagoides demidoff. Next base: position 8,800 of record CAUYQV010192343.1, on the reverse strand, counting down.
TGTACAAAAATTTACATGAATGGGCAGCGCCTGTGGCTCAAAGGAGTAGGGCACCGGCCCCATATGCCGGAGGTGGTGGGTTCAAACCCAGCCCTGGCCAAAAACTGCAAAAATTTACATGAATAAGCCACATGCATGAACATGGACAAATCTCACACTGTTTAGCAAAATAATCAGGTGACTGAGAATACATATGCTATGATTATATGTGGAGTTGAAGCATAGGCAAAATTGAAGTTTACAGTGTAGAGGTGCACACGTAGGTGGAAAACCTACAAAGAAAAGCAAGGGAATGCACATGACAGACAAAAGATAGGGCAGCAGTTAGCGGTTAAATCTGGTGGGCGAAGAAAAATCTGCAATCTGCAGGAGCACACAGGCTTGCCAGTAGCCTATTCCTTAACGCCATTCCTTATATGGTATTTGGTTTCTAATTATTGTTTAACTTGTACCTGTTTTATACAAGTACAAAGTGTACGAATATATGGTGTTTGGTTTATAATCATTCTTTAACTTGCACTTGTTTTATATGAGTATACTCTTCTACGTGTATGACATATTTCACAATTAAAAAATAAACTGATCATGGCATTCTTGCACTTAAAATCTTTCAAAAGCTCTTCACTTTGTAATAAAATCTAAATTCCTTTGTCTAAGAGATCCTTCATGATTTGCCCTTGTACCCCTGTTCAGCTCTGCCATTACCACTTACACTCCTGCACAGTAAATGATACCTAGTCCACCCAAACAATCATGTTCCCTCAAACTTCTGGTCTATTGAAAAATATCCCCAGTGTGGATTGATCCCTCCTTTCCTCTGGCTAGCCTCTTACTATGCTTAATAGCTCACTAAAATATCACTTGCTCTGAGAAGACTTTCTTGACTAATCCCTACCATATCTGATTTGAGTCTCCTCTGATGCACTTCCAGTGGCACTCTACGTCTGCCCATGTAACAGCACTTTATAAGTCTACCCTCCTTAGAATACATCTACCCCATTAACAGGACATTTTATTATAATGTTTGCTTAATTAATTAATGTTTATGATGGAGGCAACATAATATATGTTGTTCCATCACAGGAACTAACACACAACTCAACATATTAGGTTCAATCATACTTATATTAGGTTCAATCAGATTTGACCTAAAATTTCCCTTAATTTAGGTCAAAATGGTTGGTTGGTAGTAACTGTAAATAAATCCTTCTTTATAACAAACTCGTTGAATATATGTTGATTAAGCACAACATAGTGATGACTATTAGATCTGCTTTTTCAATATAATTAGAAGCAGAATTTTTTTTTAAATCATAGTGTGAAATAACTCTATGATTAATTTTGTCAGTCTTCTGCTATCACAAGCTATGCATTAGATCACAGGGCAGTCTACATATCTAGCATTGTACAAGCCAGTAAGCAAACGAAAGAAAGATATTGATTGCTAGTTCAAAACAGCTTCTTTGCAAGTCTTACGAACGCCATTGTCATACTCTATTTCTCAAAGATGTTATTTGACAGATTATAATGTGTTCATCGCAGCTGGAATCTATTGATTATTGACTTTTGTGACTATGAGGCATCAAGTATTTGATTTAAAAAGATATTTTGCCTGTGTGTGCTAATATTTTATAAAATGAGTTTTTGAAATTACTCCAACTAGGCAGACCAACTAGATCTATTTTTAATATTGTTTTAAACAAAAGGATTTATAGGCTAAAATGTTCATAAATTGAATTTTATGAAACTGTTATTTCTCTTCCCTTATTTCTGAAGATCTAAATTCTGTGTAGTGTACATGGTTGTGTGTGTGTGTGGGTGCATGCACGTGTGTGCTCCTGAAAGGAATTGAGCATCATAATTTAGCCAAGAACCAATTTTTCTACTGAATGACATGGATCAGTAAAATACAGTACGATGCTGCAAATTAGACAAGCCACTTAAAATAATGGTACCCAGCTGTTACTCTGCCACATGAAATTGTGAATGGCAAAGATCATGGTGGTCGTATCACAGTCTTATATGCTGCACCCATCCACCTCAAGACTGTACATCACTAAATGTAGTAGTGTACCATCAATTAAACACTCTGTTCTATTGACTTCTCTTTTAGTTGACATTATATGAAGCAATATTTCTTTAGATACATATACTAAACCATATGCAATATTTAATTGGTTGTGTCAATCATAGGTTTCCTGCTCAGGAACATTTTAAAATTTGTAACTCACCACTGCTTGTGTGGTTTCTCATCTATAGGAAATGGATCTAATTCAACACCTTCTTGCATGAGTTGTCATAGCGAAGATCTGAGATGGTCCTGCCGTTGGTGTTTCTCATACTAGCCTAAAATAAAAACAAAAAGATAGATGAGCACAATTTTAAGATTTAAATGGAAATTTTACATGCATTTAGAAGACCAAAAGACTAACATCCAAAATAATCATTTCCTAGGTGGGTGAGTTGCAGGGGGCAGGGAATGAAACATCTCAAGACAGTTAACACATCATAATTTAATTGCAAGCACAAGGACTTTGTTGTTATCAGTACCAGAACAGTCGGATATTTTAAAATCTGAACATAAACCCAAATCATTACTTCAGTTGATATGATATTTGGGGTTTTGTGATATGGTTGGGTTCTCTAAGACAAAGCATCCCACCTATCCCTGACCAACACAGCTCCACTGGTACATGTGTTTGCACATTCTGCTTTTGATATAAGATTTCACTTGAACAATGAGTTACTTTGCAATACCATTCCCCAATCTCTTCCACCCATAGCACTTAGCAGGGAACCCAGTACACAGGAGACATTCACTCAATGAATGTGTATCATGTCCCTACTGTGTGCCAGGCAGAGTCAGTCCCTGACAGAGATGATAATTTAGTAGAGAATACAGGTTATGCAGGACTAGGCCATTTCTATGTTATTGAAGTGCAGTGACTTCCACAAACACTGAATGAACATTGGCAAATAAACAGACCTAAGAGCTCTGCTTCACTGCCTATGCTTTCAGAACCAATTTTCAATGAGCAAGAAAAGGACAATTACTTTAAGCAACTCATTTTAGAGAAATACATAGAGCACTCAGCCAGGCAGGTTAACATCTGTACAAACCAGGAATTGGTTTTACTTCTATGAAGACAAGTCACTGAGACAGAGCTCAAGAACTTTTAAATCACTGCTACTTTTTTTTATTCCTATCACAAAAGTAGTAAAAAATCTGTTTATTGCTGTTTACAAATGTCTGATTGTCCTGTAACGGAGCTTCACCTTAGACCAGCACTCCAGGCAGAGTCCAGAGTGCTGTGGTTGGAAAGGCTTCTAAGGAGCCTCCGGTCATTTCTTTTTCCATTGAAAGCTTCAATTTCCATTCCTAGGAGCATGATTTCCATAAGCCTATGCATTTTACATCTCACATTCACCAGGGATAAGAAGAGTGAGAAAGGTCATGGTGGCTAGCTATTGATCCAAAATGTCAAACTAGAAAATCCCTTACCAAGAATAAGTAGGTATTTGAGGTCTACTTTTGAAACCTAAAATGTGTCTTTCTACTTATGGAATTTCAATATCACCTGATGTTTCCTCTTAGAATTTTTACCAAGATTCATAATAAGAAATGAAGCTTCTCACCATTAAACACAGAAAATACAGTATCTACAACATCTAGATCTTTCCTTATCCCCTCCTTTGCCTTGATTTGCTTATAGGATAAAATATACTCTAACTGAAAAATCTTTAGTCAGAACAGTACAGCTTCATATGAGCAGATAGGTGAATTTCTAAAAAGGCAGATTCCAATTCTAAATTACATTTTCTCTTTCAAAAAATCAATGTGCAGCATGATCTTTTATCTGAATCAGCAGTACAGAGTCCCATCTCAGACTTATGTAATGCAATAGATATATGCGATTATGCTCAAGAAACAAATGGATTCTCTTCTTCTTTACCAATAAACATCTGTCCCGGTAGTCTACAGGCTCAACTTTTTCCACAAGTACTTGGTCCAAAGAAGAAGGTACAGTAATAGATGTGTATGTAGTAGGAGGGGGACACTCAGCAAGCCTGCCGCAAACAGAGTTGTACCCTGTTCTTGTCATTAGTGAACACTTTGTGCCTCTTTTTGCATCATTGTTGCAAAGTCCAACCAAAAACTTAAAAGAGACTATAAGAGAAAATAGAACAGTAAGGAAAAAATTTTAAGTATCAATTTGTCTGCTTCTTATTCTAACTAAAGGAAGTCTCTCTTGCTGTGAGTCCATTACTCTAACTAGCAACCAAGCAATCATTTGATCTGAAGACAGTGATCCAAATCAAAGTCCTTTAGATGTAGATGTGACCAAAGGCCAGAACCAAGGAAAGAGGAGAGAACCTCTACCCCAGTGTTAAACAAAAAAGAAAACCCTTTTTCTATCTTTTCTCACCACTAAAAAAAGACTTTGTAAGCAAGCTTACATCCAAAGAAACATTCATTCACATGAAGCTACAAGAAAACTTTAAAAATATATACATATGCCTTTAAACATGGGAGGCTTTTTCAGATTACTTAGGTTAGGCAAATTATCTTTGCTTATGATATACTAACGAGGGAAATGCTGTGAATTTTCCTGTACATTGAAAATGCTTATATTTTAGAACATCCACAATAAAACCGCAGTTCATTTTAACCTTGAAAAATATTGACCACATACTATGAAACCATTAAATACCAACAGCTACAGACATACCAGACAATGACAGCAAAAACACACTCAGTCCCTCTGGGATCTGTTCATAAACATCCCCTTCCAGCATGGCAAACACACTCCTCCCAACAGCAGATGCTGTTCTGAGGCGAGCAAGCAGGAAGCTGGAGGCAGCTGATTTTTCCACTCTACATAGAATTTCTTACTGCTTCATTATCAGAAATCCTTTTTACTGAAACTGCAAAGATTTTCTAAGAAAAGGAGCCCCTGAAATTAAAGACACTTTGCTACAGCAGGAGGGAATGATTATGCAAATGGAGAAGCATAACGACTCTGAGATTTAAGGTCATACCACCTTTGTCATCTGATTCTCTAGTCCCAGTGTGGGGGAGAGGAAAGCCAGTTTGCTCCATGTGATAAAATAAGCTAATCCAACACTTCACGTCAATTTTTAGAGTAAAAGCAAGGTAGAGATGGGAATACGTACCTGGGGCAGCAAAACTGCTACATCCAAACTGTCCAGCCCCTAAAATCCAATGGTTCCCAAGTGGCATCAGGAGCTCGTGAGCTCATTCATGAACACAGTTACCTATATTTACAACATACATGCTCACCTAACGTAGAAAATTTACAGAAGCTTCTCTGAGAGAAATGGTCATTACTGCAACCATTTTAAATATGTTGATCAGTGCTCTGTGAGCTCTTCCAGGGTCTGACAACTAGCAGATTAGGGATAAAAGAAGATATTGGACCTTGGGCTGGTAATTCCTGGTGCACCATAACCATTTTCCTGAAATCTGAACTACGGCCTGCCCCATATGACTTAGCCTGCTTCTTCCTAGTTCCTTCATAAAAGTTATTTTCCACACAGCAGAAACAGGCAGGGCTGCCGTACATACACCATCAGGCTCTGCAGCAAAGGAAGCCCACGTAAACAACCTTGTCATTGCCTCAGAGCCTACTGCCTTGGGATAAGCCATTCTTCTTCTGTGGCTAAATTGCAGTTTCCTGGGAAGTTATCTGCTTAAGGGGGCAAAAGCAGAGACTCAGTCTCCATCTAGATTTGAATGTAGGAAGGAAAAAATATACAATGCATAATTTTTTTGAAATATCTATAACCTGATTTACTGGAACATTTTCCAGTAAATCACATTTATTTTGCTGAAGGCACAAATATATAAATCCTGATTAAACATATTGCCATGCTCATTTCTGATTTTTTTTTTCCCCCCAAAGAGCTCTGACATTTCTAGGGGACATGGTATCCCAGCACAAAATACCTGGGAACCTTGCCATTAAAAAAAAAATACTGCTTGCTGTGACTAGATCACTTTCTTAAAGGGACCCCTTACCTATATGACTGCGGTGACAATGTTTCTTCTTATCTCTAACCTGAACCCTTTTCTGCTCTCCTCTCTCCACCCCAAATTTAGCCTAGAGTCACTCTGCAGGAGTAATGTCATTAGTTTTTCACCTAAAAAAATTGTGTGTGTATGTGTGTGTGTACATATATGCATATACATATATCATTCCAAACATTTGGAATGTATTTTAAAAATGCATAAATACATTAAAAATATTTAAGTTACAGCTCTCAAGAAGTAAACTGATATGCATTCTAAAAGACATTATTTTTTAACATTTCATGGAACCCATAGCATTTCTCAGATGTGGAACTGAGGTCAGCACTTCTGACAAGCACAGCTGTTTTCACCCCCACCCCCCACCCTGACGCCCCCACCCCCGGGCCCACTGTGTGTGTGTTGGAGCTCTGCCTTGGTCTAAAAGCCCCCAGTCACAATAAGAATGCTCTCTCCCAGCCTCAGCTACCCTTCACTTCAAACAGAGAGGTTTCAACACACCCAAGTCTGGGAAGAGATGTTCTGCACAGAAGGAAAAGCTGGTGGCTCCGTGCCTCAGAGATACTTCACTTCATTAACCTGCTTCCACCCCACCTCTCCCAGCTCTGCCATACTCCTTCTCCCGCCCCACCAGGAGCAATCAATAGACATCACCCCACCCTCCAAACGCAGATAAGAACCCAGAAGGAGCAAAGAGCTACCTACCATTCCGTGCGGAGAACTGCGATCCTGATCCGGCAGCGTTTGCCCCAGAAACCCTCCCTACTTGCGTTTCAGTACCCACATTCCAAACTGTGATAAGGAAGAGACTCTTTGGAGATGAGCAGATTGTTTAAAATTAATGATGGACTGGTGATTTCCAAGAAAACACAATCTTAAACTCACTGAAGCCCTTGAGAATTGAGAGGTGAGGAGAAAAAAGGAAATTTGTAAAAACAAAAAAAGAAAAGAAAAAGGTAAGCACAGAACAAGCACCACCCACCCCCATAAAAATAAAAAAAGAAGGGGAGGTTAAAAGAAAAAAGAAGAAGAGTGGCTTGCTGAATCACCCTCTTTCACCGCCTGGAAACCATTGTGCAGCGTGATGCTGCCTGTACCATTGTGGAACCTACCGGAGGAGACCGACACAGGGCTTGGGGAATGGGGTTGCTATGGCAACTGAAAGGAGCACACTTGACGTCAAAGCCCAGAGAGGTCTGGGGAGGGGTAAGAGGAGGAAAGAGAAAAAGGAAAAGTCTGTGTGCGGCTACAGCTACTGTGTTTTCCGGCTGAATGAGGACCAGGCAAATTTGGAAAGGAATAGGTTTGCCAGCAGCCGGCATCGGCGATGGGGAGGCAGCCTGCACTACCTGGGGGGACGTTCCCCCTCCATGCAGCCTGTAGCCCCGGCCCTGTGGACAGCAGCAGCCAGGAACAAACACCCTTGGAAATGCGGTCAACCTCTGCTTTCCAACTGTCTCACGCAGTAGCTATCTCGAAATCTTAAACAAGTTAAGAGGTGGTAATAACCTCGGAGAAGTAAGCACTGGAGTCTCTCATGAACCCCAGAGGCCATCGGCACAGCACTATTCCTCTTCTGTTTTCTTGTTTCATAAAAATTCTAAATAAATATCCACAAAACCAAACTCAACAGACTAATATTTAGATTGCAATCTGTGTATAGAAAGAAAATATGCATAACGTGACTTAACAAATCAGTATTTTTTTTTAACTGCAGATAATTTTCTGGAAAACTGTTACAAATTGCACTGTTACTATTTGGGGAAAATATCTCAATTTTATTTAAGTAATTTTGTCTACCTTTGATTGTCATAAGGGTATGTTTTTAAGTCTCCATACAGTTTTAATATCTACACATAATAATTTCTTTGAATGAGAGCAGTTGGAATAGAGGAACAGTGAAACCACTGTTAAAAAAATTAAGTTTATCAATTTTTTGAAACAGGAAGTTTTTCAATACAAAAGTTGCTTAAACCAACCCCAGCTCTTGGACTTCTCAAGTTGTATGGTCTAATCTAATTCCTTTTATTTTTTTTTCTTTTTTTGCTAAAATACTTCAAGGTAGGTTTCTGTTTATTGCAACCAAGTAGTGCTGAGTTTGATATGATTCCATTTTATGTTTTTTATTTTTTTTCCTTCCTTTTTGATATAGAATCTCACTGTGTTGTCCAGGCTAGAGTACTCACAGCAACAACCTCACACTCCTGAGTTTAAGTAATCCTGCCTCAGCCTCCTGAGTGCCTGCCACCATGCTCCACTAATTTTTTCTATTTTTAATAGAGATAGGGTTTCAATCTTGCTCAGGCTGATCTCAAACTCCTGAGCTCAGGGTATCTGCCTGCCTTGGCCTTCCAGAGTGCTAGGATTACAGCAGCGAGCCACCACACCTGGCCCTTTTTATGTTTTTGAACTAGGATGCTTACATGAACAAGGAGCTTCTTCCATGTGTAAACATAAAAGAAATAACATGTAACAGATGTAAACTCAGCAGTGATTGTAGATATTGAAACACATAAAACTGTAAGGGACTACTATAAGGTTTTGTTGTTTCTGTTGTGACCCTTGCTTGTGTTATTTTATTCAGGAAGAAAACTTAGAAAAAGAAAGGATTGGCCATTAAGAAGGATGGAGACTTTACGTCCTTCATGTTCACATGGATGGAGCTGGAGAATGTTCTTCTGAGCAAAGTATCACAAGAATGGAGGAAAAAGTATCCAATGTACACACCCCTATTATGAAACTAATTTATAC
>CAUYQV010192341.1:0-10953 GCA_963574575.1 Galagoides demidoff | reverse complement strand
GCACAGACCAATGGTACCAAGACCCACTAAGCATCAGAATCCCCTGTGCCCTATGAAATGTTGAAAAAAGAAATAACAAAAGACGTTAACAAATGTTAACATACCACGCTCATGGCTGGGAATAATCAACATTGTTAAAGTGTCTATACTTTCCAAAGCAATCTACAAATTCAATACGGTCCCTATTAAAATGCCAACAGCATATTTTAAGACTTGAAAAAAATAATTCTTTGTTTTGTATGAGCTTCATATTCTAAGAGGCTAATCAAATTTCTTTCTTAGACCTGAAAATCAACAGGCCTAACAGAGAATTTACCATCATCAACTACTTATAGTCTCCATTTCTTTGAATGGTTATTCAAAGTATCATCCAAACAGAGTTAAATTTATCCTGGAGTTTTTTTCCTTACTTTTCATATCCACCCTATCACCAAGTATGCCTAAAATTCTCCCTGCTTTTCAATTTACCAACCCCTGCCCAGTCCATGTCCTCTCCACGGCTCATTCATATAATTTATAATAGCTTCACTAATAGTTCACCTAGCAATGCCCCTTTCCCATGAGAGAGAACACCTGTCATGAAATGTGTTTTTCTACTTCATACATCCGATCACATTACCATCATTTTCAAAGTTCTTTAAAGGCTCATTGTCAACATAGAATATGATTTAAACTCCCTTGCATGGCTTACAAGGCCCTTTTGATCTGACTCTTTACCTCATCTCTCAACAGTTTTAACCTTTCTCCCATACTTTCCTAAACACTTTTTTTTCTCTTAGAAAAAATGCCTTCACTCCCTCACATTTCTCCACTTATGCACATTTGTGTTGTTCTTTACATAGAATCCTAAACCTTTCTTGCCTATCCATCAAGTTCTCAATTACAATTCAAGTCTAAACTAAATATTATCAACTATACAAAACTTTCCTTAAGTCCTAAGACCTTAGAATCTCCCTTTTTCTATACATTGAAGACATTTAAAATACAGTATTAGCAAATGCAGTGGTTCATGCCTGTAATCCAAAATGTTTGGGAGGCTGAGATTGGAAGGATCACTGGATGCTATGAGTTTGAGACCAGTCTGGGCAATCAGTAAGTCCTTATCTATCTATCTATCTATCTATCTATCTAAGATATATATATATATATATATTAGAGATATATATTTCTTCTTTTACCATTAATTTCAAAATATTACAAGTATATAAATGTTCTTGGTTACGTGTATCAATTTTGCTATTGTTGACTTAGGGTTATAAGTGTTCCCATCATCCAGATAACATTCATTGTGTAGGTTATCACATAACCCATCCTGATCTTGTTGCTTGATTTCTACTGAGTTTTACTTCCCTGTGTGCAGATGTATGCCCAGCAGTTAGTTTCAATTTAATGCCAAGTACTTGTGATGTTTGTTTTTCCATTCTTTAGATACTTCACTCAGATTAATTGTTGCCATTTTCATCTAAATTGTTGCAAAAGGATTTAATTCATCCTTTTTCATGGCTGAGTAGTCTTCCATAGTGTGTGTGTGTATATATATATATATATACCACAATTTATTAATCTACTCAGTAACTGATGAGCTTGAGGCTGATTCCATATCTTGCCAAATGTGAATTGTGCTGCAATAAACTCAAATAAAATCAGCTATATAAACTGATAAAATGACTTCTTTTCTTTGGAGTAAACACCAAGTAGTGGGATTACTGGATCAAATGATAGGCCTACTCTTAGTTCTTTAAGGAATCTCCATGCTATTTTCTATAGAGATTGTACTAATTTGTAGTTCTATTAATGGTGTGTGTTTCCCTCTCTCTGTATGCTACCATGAATGCTAGCATCTATTGTATTTGAACTTTTTTATAAAAACCATTATACTGGGATATTTCATTATAGTTTTAATTTGCACTTACCCAATGATTAGTGATGTTGAGAACTTTTTATAGGTTTATTGGCCATTTGTCTATCTTCTGTTGAAAAGCTTCTGTTCATGTCTTTTGCCCACTTTTTAATGTTCCTTTTTCTTGCTGATCTGCTTGAGTTCTTTGTAGATTCTTATTTTTAGTCCTTTTTCAGATGTTGAGCTTGTGAATGTTTCCTCCCACTCTGTGGGTCATCTGTTTGCTCTGCTGATTATACACTTAGCTGTGCAGAAGCTTTCTAATTTAATCAAATTCTATTTATTTGTTTTTGTGGTCGCTGTGATTGTCATTGGATTCTTCATGAGTTCTTTGCCTAGGTTAATATATAGAAGAGTTTTTCTAAAATTTTCTTCCAGAATTCTTGTGGTTTCATGCCTTACAGTTAAGTCTTTTATTTATCTTGAATTAATTTTTGTGAGTGGTGAGAGATATGATCCTGTTTCACTCATCTGCATGTGGTTAACCAATTTTCCCCGCACCATGTATTGACTAGGGCTTCCTTTCCCCAGTGTATATTAATCTTCTTTGTCAAAGATCAGTTGGTTGTATGTGGATGGTTTTTATTTCTGGGTTCTATTCTGTTTCTTTGTCTATATCTCTATTTTTATGCCAATACCATGCTCTTTTGGTTACTCTAGTACAGTTTGAAGTCCATTAATGTGATGCCTCCAGATTTGTTCTTTGTACTTAAGGTTGCTTTGGCTATTTGGGCTCTTTTCTGATTCCAAATGAAATTACAATTCTATTTTCTAGATATGTGAAATAAGATATTGGCATTTCAATGGGGACTGAATTGAATCTGTAAATCACTTTGGGTATTACAGACATTTTAACAAAGTCAATTCTACCTATCCTCCAACATGGTATGTTTTTCCATTTTTTTGTGTTATCTGTGATTTCTTTCTTCAGTGTTTCATAGTTCTATTTGTGGGAGATCTTTCATCTCTTTGATTAAGTATGTTCCTAGGTATTTTATTTTCTTTGTATTTGTACTATAAATGATATTGAGTCTTTGATTTGACTCTCAGCTTGACTGTATAGGAATCCTATTAATTTGTGTACATTGAAATTTTAACTTGATGATTTGCTAAATTTATTTATCAATTCCAGTAATCTTGATAGATATAAGATCATATCATCAGCAAAAAGTAATAGTTTTCCCTCCTCTTTCACAATTTGGTTACTCTTTATTTCTTTCTCTTGCCTGATTGCTCTGTCTAGGAACTCCGGCACAATTGAAAATAGAAGTGGTGCTGGTGGGCCCTCTTGCCTTGTTAGGGGAATGTGTTTAGCTTTTCCTTATTCAATATTTTGTTGGCTGTGGGTTTATCATATATGGCTTTTACAATCTTGAGATATGTTCTTTCCATGCCTAATTTTTAAAGGTTTTTACCATAAAGTTTGCTGAATTTTGTTAAATGGACTTATGGATTTTTCTGCATTTACAGAGATGATCATATGCTCTTTGTTTTTGCTTCTGTTTATATGATTAATAACATTTATTGATCAGTGTATATTGAAACATACTTGCATCCATGAGATAAAGTCCAGTTGGCCATGGTGGATTTTTTTTTTTTTTGATGTGCTGTTTATTTCCATTTGCTAGTATTTTGTTGAGGATTTTTGCATCTATATTCATAAGGGATATTGGTCTGTAGTTTATGTTATATCCTTTCTTGGCTTTGGTATCAGATTGATGCTGGCTTTATAGATTGAGTTGGGAAAAATTTCCTCCTTATTGATATTATGCAGTATTTTCTGCAATATGGCTACCAGCTATTCTTTGTAGGTATGATAAAATTTGGCTGTGAATCTATCTGTTCCAATCCTACTTTTGTTGTTGTTCTTGGAAGATTTTTTAATATTGCTTCAATCTCCTTTCTCATTACTGTTCTGTCTAGGAGTTCTACTTCTTCCAGTTTGAATCCTGGGAGGCTGTGTCTTTCCAGGAATTTGTCCAATTACTCTACAATTTTTAGTTCATGCACATATAGATTTTAAATCTTTACCAAAAAATGTTTTTAAATAGTCTGCCATAGTAGTGAGCTCTTGTAGTCCCAGCTATTCAAGAAGCTAAGGCAGGGGAAATTGCTTCAGCTCCACAGTTCCAGGTTACAGTGAATTAAGCCAAGATAGGCCAACTTGGGTAATAGAGTGAAACCCCATCTCTGAAATATATATAATATGTTTTTACAGAATTTTTTTGTTGTACAATATGCCTGTCTCTTACCAGGTTACAGTCTTTAAAGTCAGCATCTTTTTTTTATACAACTTATACCTTCATCACTTAAATTTGTGTCTGACATAGCCAGAATCATTATTTTAAAAAAAAATTAACTAGAATGTAAGAATAGATATAAGAAAATATGAGTGGCATTGACCTCAAAAAGATAAGGAATTATTTGTACTCCAGTAGTTTTCTAATACTACCATTTATTATTCCAGTAGGCTAACTTGCTTAGAAATATATTTGAATTGGGCAGCTCCTATGACTCAAAGGAGTAAGGCGCTAGCCCCATATGCCAGAGGTGGTGGGTTCAAATCCAGCCCCGGCCAAAAACTGCAAAATAAAAAAGAAATAGGTTTGAATCCTACATCCCTGTGAAGTTCTTTAAAAACAGCATTATGGTTTTTCCTGTAGATAAAGGCAGGGATAAAATAGAAGGAGAGATGTAGGAAAGAAAGATGGGGTTGCCTTGATCACCTCTAAAGACCCTTTCAGGTTAGTCACTGTCTCTGCCAAAGGTCAAGGCAAATGTGACTTGTTATTAATGAGTTGTCTCAGGTTACTTATCAGACAGATCTATTGGCAGGATTTCATAAACAATAAGAGAAAAGTAAGAATTAATATGTAAGGCAAATGACATTAAGCAACCTGTATCCTCCTGTGACAGTAAGAACTATCTCAGTGTTTACAGTGTATCAGTTCCAAAATTGGAATGCTCCTTTCTCTGTCTCTAGACTGGAAATTTTCCCACCTCAGGTCTCAGTTCATCCCTGGAAGACATAATAGTACAGGTCTGGGAACAGGTGCCAAGTACACCAAGCCTTTCAAATTTACACAAAAAAGACCAAAACTGGAAGCATGAAATAAAATAAAAACAAAGAGAAAGTGATTCATATCTTTTGTCTCATCAATCTAGAGAGTTCTTTACTATATAAATTACTACTTTATTTCTTCAGCTTTCCAAAACTTATAACTTCTAAGGTGTCCTGTGCAAAATCTGATACTGTCATGTTAGAAAAGACCTCAGACACTACATATTCTTGTGCATCTCAGACTATAGTCCCTGGTGGCTTTGGGTTCTGATATGACTAAAGCTGGGAGAACAAGACCCAGCCTCCTTCCTGTACATCAACTTACCCATCAATCCTCTCATATGTTTCATTTATTTGTTTAATAAGAATGCATGTGGTGGTAATAAAATAATTCTCTTTAAAGCTTTAAAATACTCTCATCTATTGTAATTCCCTTGAATTATATATGAGGAATCTTCAACTCAGAAGAAAGGTTAAATGATTCATCAAATTGGTTGTAGATATCTAGACCCTCCCCAAGTTTTCTGCTGCTGATTATAATGGAAGCAGAATACCTGGGCATGAGTTTTAGAGTTAACTGCCAGAATTCAAACCCTACCACTGTCATCTGTCTTTGGGCAATTGATTTACCCTCTCTGGGTATCAGTCTTCATCTGAAAAAATGGGGCTCATATTGGTATATACCTAAAAGAATTGTTCTGAGGAGTAAATGAATATGTCTAGCATATAGCAAGCACTCAAAATTGTTGCTGGTTCTTAATATACTGTTTTTATCATTCTATTTTATCAAATTTATAAACTTCAGGATTAGGTAGTGTTTGGGTTTCTTATTATTGCTGTAACAAATTACCACAAACTCAGTGCTTTAAAACAACACAGATTTATTATCTTAAAGCTCTTTGGTCAGGTATCCAAAATGGAACTCACTGGGCTAAAATTTAGATTTTAGAAAAGCTTATTTCCTTCTAGAAGTTCTGGGGTAGAATTTTTTCCCTTGACTTTTCCAGCTGCCTGCATTCTTTGGCTTGTGGCCTGTTCCTCCATTTTCAAAGCCAGTAGTGTGGCACTCTCTGATCTCCAACCCTCATTCTCATTTTCCTGCCCCTGTTTTTTAACCACTTCCACTTGTAAGGATACTTATGATTACTGAAATTTCATCCAGATAATTCAGGATAATCTCCCTATGTCAAAATCCTTAAGTTAATCACATCTGCAAAGGCCCTTTTTCCATGTAAGGTAATATATTCACATGGACATATTTGGAAAACCTCTATTCTGTCTATCATAGGTGGGTGATATAAATAGACAAAACATCTTTGCATGATAAGGGGGAATAGCGTGCACTGTATATGGTTTGCCTAAAGAAAATCTTACCTTTTTTTAAAAAAAAAGCACAGTCTCACTTTATTACCTTTATAGAGTGCTGTGGCATCACAGCTCACAGCAACCTCCAGCTCTTGAGCTTAGGCAATTCTTTTGCTCCAGCCTCCCAAGTAGCTAGGACTATAGGCACCTGCCACAAGACCCAGCTATTTTTTGTTGCAGTTTGGCTAGGGCTGAGTTTAAACCTGCCACCCTCAGTATATGGGGCCAGTGCCCTACCACTGAGCCACAGTTGCTGCCCTTACATTTTGTTAAACACTAGGCTAGCCAAACCAAAACATCCCAGACCTGGCTTGGCCAAGGCATCCCAGCCTCAGTATCTTTGGTATCTTTGCCCTATGCTATTTCATTGTTTGATTATGCTAAGAGGGAAGGTGATGATTGCCCAAGTCTAAGCTATATAAGAACCTCAGATAATTAAGGATATTTTTCTCCTAGTAAAACAAAATGATAAATGATCTTCCAAATTTATTCAGTCTGCTTCCTACATGCTTTAAATACCTGCATGTGGGAAATGACCCAGTTTGTCTCCCTTTATTGACTATTTCAAATTAAACTCTTTAGCAGCCAACAACAACAGGAGTCACACAAACAGACGCTTCATCCCACACTCTGATTTTCCATCTCTTTTTTAGCCATTACACCTGGTTGACTTGGAGAGCCTCCAGGGATAGCATCTGTTGTCACTGTCTCTCTCGAAATCCAGGCTCATGGTTATTGATCTGCAAATGTGGAAGAAATTCCACACTGTACTTATCTCTGTTGTCTCAGGTTTTGCTGCATGTGCCAAATCAAATCACATTTCACAGTTAGCAGTTAAAAGAAATGAAGACTAATCAATGCAAAGATATCTTCCTTAGCACTAATAGGGAAATAAAATATAAAACTTGCTGATTTGTTTCCTTTACTTAGTCTGCTTGTTATCATTGCTAACATGGAAAGCAGCTTTATAACATGGCCATTGGAAGTTTCTTCCGAGCTTACACTTCAGTCACTAAAATGTAGGTTAGTCTTCATAAGAAGATTGGGAAGCATGCAAGCCAACTACCATCCTTCAGGTTTTGATGCTGAAGAAAGGGTGAGCACAAAATAACAAGTAGAAGAGAAATAGAAAAGTAGAAAATGAAGTTGTCAGTTGTCCGTACGGATGACAGAGTGTCTGGCTATACAGGAAAACAACTCAGGGGTGATTGTCAAAAGTCTTAGATGAAAGAAAAAACATATTTGTCTTAGCCCATTCCTGGCTACTAAGTGAAGAATGTTAAAAGGAAAAAAGCCTAAAGCCTGTGGAAATCATTACTTTACTGAACACTTGTTTATGAATCATTATTTATCCAATAGATGGAAGGAAACAATTATTGTAATTTGCCATAGTCTTAGAAAAGAGGCAAACTCTTAACCATTGAGTCTCTCTCTATTGAATTAATTCTATTGTCACCAAGGCTATACAGATAGGGTCACTAAGAACAAGTAGAACGGATGCTGGCATAAATGAGGGTTATGCAGTTAGTTGTCTGTTTAACTCTTAGATGATATATGGCTGTTGTAACAAATTACCACAAACTTAGTGGCTAAAAACAACATGAATGTGTTATATGACAGTCCTGGAGGACAGAAGTCTAAAATGAGCCTTACGGGGTTAACATCAAAGTATTGACAAGACTGTTTTCCATTTGGGGCTGCTGGGGGAGGACCTGGTGCCTTACCTTTTCCAGCTTCTCCAGACCTCCCCATTCCGTGACTTAGAGCACCTTCCTCTTTTGTCTTCAGAGAACATCATTTCAACCTCTGTTTCTGTTGTTATGTCTTCTCTTTCAGAATTGGACCTTGACCCCTCACTTCCATGTCTACATATGTCCTTATTCAGAGCAGATCCACATAGATAATCGAGAGTAATCTCTTCACCTCAAAATCCTTTACATAATCACATTTGCAAAGTTCCTGTGCCAGGTAATTTGGTATGTTCATAAATTCTGGGGATTAGGACATGAACATCTTTGGGGAGGGGGGCATTATTTTGTCTAGCACAGATATATTTGTCAATTAAGCCTTTAGAATTTATATATTCAAATGCATACAGAAGACAGGCAAATAATGTATATGAACGAAACAGACCAAGGAGTGATGGAAATGGAGATGAATTAGTGAGTGAATAGCAAGGCATTCAAAATTTTACAAGCCATATGTAATTACCTTGTGAGTAAAATTTTAAAAAAGAAGCCTGCCTAATTTGCTTTAAGCCAAATATTTGCTATGAATGAGCCTTTTCTACCATAATAAAGATACTTTCTATTAAAATGTTTGTATGCACTCTGCAGCCAATTACACACTGACATGAATATATAAAAGACTAAAATATAAGAATGCACTAAAAAGAATAATATGATTTTGAGCCCTATGCTGAGAAATCTATGGAGGACTAATTGGAAGAAATAAGTCAGGAAAAAATCTACCATTACAGGAAATACAGGATAAATAAAAAAGATGGTACTCCTGTTCCCAGCAGGCTCCGTGAGAGTTCTCTGGCTTAGAGATAAATGAGAGATGAGAATCCGCAAAGAAGTCTTCAAGGATTTATGGTCCATACATTTTTGAAAGTAGTAACTGTGACTTTCTAGCACAAGTTCCAAGGACATAGGCAAAGAGAGTAGCAAAGTTAAGTTACTGATAGACTTTATCTTAGAGGGTTTATGCCAACCTTTGAGGTTTAGTATGTGTTGTGTGTAAAAGAAAGGGATTGGACATAACTTTCTGAAGATGTGTCAAGTATTTAACCATGGTAGGAACCAAATTAATCACTGTTTAAGGGCAGACACACTCTGAGTCCTGCATCACAATCAGAACATACAGCAAAATTTTACAAATATTTATATCAAGGGTCAAGAAGAAATGTTTCCAGGAAATTCCATGTTCATGTCCACATGCATGGTGGTTAATACCTGTACAGTGAGGAGAGACAAAGGACCCTACAGTTGGCAGGAAGGATGACTGTGGCCACCCATGTGCCAGGGCAGCCACAGAATTCAATTAGAATTCACATGAGGAAGAGATGGGCTATTTTATTTAAAAAACAAAATTAAAAAAAAAATTCCATGGAATTTTGCTTATCCAAGAGAGAGAAGCTGAAACAAAGAAAGCTAAATTTATTTTCATATGAACATAAGATCTCTCTCTCTGTATGTGTGTGTATGTTCAGAGAGAAAGGGGGGAGAAAGAGAGATATAAAGAAAAAGAGAGAGACAAAGACAGATAAACTGCTTTATTGAATGGTCTATACCCAGTAGGGGTGAAAATAGAAATTAGCTTTTTCTGTTGTTCTATGTCACTGCCTTCCAATAAGTTATCAATCATTTTCTTGCCTCTGGATGAAATCTCAAAAGCATAAAATAGCCTTGCCCATCACTGTCATAGATAAGTGAATATAGGACATCCAGTTTGGGCTGGATCCTTAATCTCAGGTACCAGTAACGCCTTCGTCCATTTTATCTTGCATCTTGGGCCTAATTTCAGATTGTAGATCTGCAGTGGAAAATGGAAGCTTTATCAGCTTCACAGCTTTGCTCTTGTTTTCCTCCCTTTCTACTTTGATTTTTCTAGAATTTGAGAGATGAGAGGAGAGAGATGAGGCTGAAGGTTTTAACTTGACTTGGATGGTTGCCCCAGACTTTGGTCGCCACTGATACAACTCCCCCTTCTTTCTTCCACCCCAGCCCTCTCTCTTTTTCTTCTCTATCTCCTTCCTTCTCCCTCTTCATTTCTCCTTCTCCTTCTCTCTTCGTGGTCATGAAGCACATAGGGTCTTTACAAACCCCTACTACCGTGGGTCTCTCACCTGTTGTTCCCTTGTCATAGGAGATGCCACCTCTAGCTGGTTGCTCATGAGTATTAACTTAGCCTCAGACTCTGGAGGTCCACCCCACACAAACTTCCTCTAATAGATCACCATGGCTTCTCGCATGATCCTTTAGGGAAGAGTCTTTCAAAATGGCCCAAGTTCAGCACCTACATTACTTCACATCTGGCTCATGCCTAGAAGAATAGGCAATTTTGAATGCAGCCCTGTGTCTTTGTTCTCTTGCCACAAATGGTTCAATTTTATAAAGGTTCTTTACTTTTTTTTATTAAGTTATAACGGTGTACATTGATGCATTTATGGGGTTCAGGGTACTGATTTGATATACAATGTGAAATGCTTATATCAAACCAATTAACACACCTATCACCTCACTTACTTATTTGTTGTGATAAGACAATTATACTCTATTCTTAATAGTTTTGAAATGTACCATTCCATTATTAACATTAAGTGAGCCCCCCCCCCAAAAAAATGCCCTCACTCCTCCGCCTTCCTTCTCCTCTCTCTCCTCTTCCCTCTTAGTTTCTGGACTATAGTTATGTTTTACCTTTCATATGAATGTGTAGGTGATTATATATTGATTTCATAGCAGTAATGAGTACAATGGAAACTTTTTTCTTTTTTTTTTTTTAATTTTATTGAATGGTAACTATGTACATTAATGCACTTCTGGGGTACAGTGTGGGGTTTTCGCATGCAATCCGAAATACTTCCATCAAACTGATCAACACAGCCTTCATGTCATTTTCTCAG
>CAUYQV010192338.1:0-34928 GCA_963574575.1 Galagoides demidoff | reverse complement strand
TGCCATGGCATCTCAGCTCATAGCAACCTCCAACTCCTGGGCTCAAGCGAGTCTCCTGCCTCCGCCTCCCAAGTAGCTGGGACCACAGGCACCCGCCACAACGCCCGGCCATTTTTTGGTTGCAGCCATCATTGTTGTTTGGCGGGCCCAGGCTAGGGATTCGAGTGCGATGGGACTTCTAATCCAAGTAATCAAAATAAAAAATCCAGAAATGGCGATGGATGATTCAGGCAGAGAAAAAGCTAAACTTTGTTCAGCCAGAGTGAAGGATGGTGATGGATGAGAAAAACATTAAAATGTGGCTTTCCACAATCACACAGAAGCTCCTATCCTCCAACCCAAGACAATCCACACCGGCACCCAACCACGTCTGAGAAAGGGGCGGCAAGTGCAAATTACAATCGATTAGGAAATCAAGAACTGGAGCCAACAGAACAGCTTAGTACTATTAAAAGTACAAATGTAATGTTAAAATAGAGAAAAAAGGTCCGCCAAGTGCAAAGCAATAACCTTAAAGACTAAATCGGGGAGCGCTGAAACCTCATCAACAACAGTTTGGAAGATAGGAGGACAACAGAGTCAAAGGGTCACATAATCCTCCCAGTTTTGGAAGGAAGATAATGATATTGATTAATATTAGACTTTCCACTCAAATGTGTTAGAAATTAGAGAAAAACATTAAAATATGGCTCGGCCCCCTGTAACTCAGCAGCTAGGGCGCCAGCCATGTATACTGGAGTTGGTGGGTTTGAACCCAGACCGGGCCTGCCAAACAACAATGACAGCTAGAACAAAAAAATAGCCAGGCATTGTGGCAGGCACTTGTAGTCTCAGCTACTTGGGAGAAAGGCAAGAGAATCACTTAAGACCAAAAGTTGTGACGCCATGGCACTCTACGCAGGACAACATAATGAAACTCTATTAAAATAATAGAAATGCAATATATAATTTGTAAACCATTGGGTGCAAAAAAAAAGAAACAGCAGAGACTGGTCAACTCAATGAAAGTCAAGAAGGTGGGAAAAGGCAAAGGGGAAGCATAGCAAGTACATAAAATCATATCATACAAATACCTTAAATACATTAGAAGGCTTAATAAATAAGAAAGCTTACATTGCCTGTGCAAAGACAAAAACTTAGACAATTTTTTAAAAATCTAACTATATGTTGCTTACAAGAAACAAACCTAAAAACACGAAGACATGGAAAAGTTAAAACTAAGGAGAGAGAGAAACATAAACGAGACAATCATGAAATGAAAGAAGGTTGATATCAGCATATAAAAATAGCAAACGGGGGCAGCTGCGCCTGTGGCTCAGTGAGTTGGGCGCCAGCCCCATATACGGAGGGTGGTGGGTTCAAACCCAGCCTCGGCCAAACCGCAACAACAAAAAAATAGCTGTGGGTTGTGGCGTGCGCCTGTAGTCCCAGCTACTCAGGAGGTTGAGGCAAGAGAAATACCTAAGCCCAAGAGCTGGATGTTGCTGTGAGTTGTGACGCCACAGAACTACCCAGAGTGACAAAGTAAGACTCTATCTCTAAAATAAAATAAGAATAATAAAATAAAATAAAAATAAAAAATAGCAAACAAACAAGATTTCAAGAAAAACATTAAAAATACGGTTATGAGGAATCATGAGGTTGAAAAGGAAAAATCCACCAAGAAGACACAATCATACACTTATATGCACCGTATGTATCTTTGTTCCTTCTTTACGAGGTTTTTGTTTCTAGTCCTTAAGGTAAACATTGTTATTGTGATCAAATTTTAAGCCTTTTTAACTTTGTGAAGGCAAAAAGTGGAAACCAAATAAACCCATGTATACACTGAGAGAAAATTAAAAAAATATTTAAAGCAAAGATTGACAGAGATACAAAGAGAATTAGTATTTTCTTCCTCATAGTTTCACATTCAGCTGACGTTCTACAGAATTGCACAGGCCTACAGCTTTGTCTGTAGCCCTTGGACGCCCTGGTGGAACTCAGAGGGTTGTGAGCAAGAGAGGAAGGGACGAGGGCAGTCAGTGAGAACTAATGGCAATATAAGACATACAACATATGCGTGAAGTGTAGCTAACTTCAACTGCTATGTCTAAACCTATTAAAATATATAAAGGAGGGCGGTGCCTATGGCTCAAAGGAGTAAGGCATCAGCCTCATATGCCGGAGGTAGCAGGTTCAAACCCAGCCCTGGCCAAAAACTGCAAAAAAAAAAAAAAAAATATATATATATATACACACACACACACACATATACATATATATGTATTTATTTATTTATATAAAGGAAAAAAGAAAAAAAATTAGACTGTCTACCAGGTTTAAGACATCGTGCTAGGTGCTAAGTGTACCATCTTACACAGTCTGACAGAAAGCCAATGAGGTAGGATTAGTTACCCCAGTTGCTAGTAGGAACCCCAACTTACATAGAAGGAACTGAGCTTTGACGTTATTAACGGTTCAGAGGTCGTGTGACTGGCAAGTGACAGAGTCTGAGTTCAGATCATCTGATAGAGACTTCATGAAGCTGAAGCCCGTTCTCATCCCATCTGCCTAGGGTATAAACTATACCTACTGCAGATTAGGCCCCTGATAAATGCCGGAGGAGTGAATGGATTCAGGTTCAATGCCAAGCCTGAGCATTTTTTTATCATACCAAAGCACCTGCTCTGTGACTCACTGAATCTTAGCTGTTTATCTCTTTCTTCCTCCCATGTCTCCCCTCCAAGGAAGGCTGCTCCTTTCTCCAGCCTGTTTACTGGCCAGAGCTGAGGAAGCAGGGTGAAAGCTGGGTTTTCACAGCAGGTGTCTCGCAGACAGAGCTCATCTCTTTATGGGCTGCTGGTCGGGAAAAGATGTCCCTGATAGCTGTTAAGGGAGCGGAGCGGGGAGGTACAGGGGGAGGGGGGAACCATATGCTGGAGATTTAGAAGGAAATACGTTTTCTACTCTCTGTGGTCAGTTGCTGGCATCACATCCCCTCCCTATCTCACATGGCCATGAGCAGACATCAGGAAATGATGGGAAGACCAGGAGGGGTTTAAACACCAAGTGAAATGGCCTTGGAACTATCAGATAGTAAGAAAATTCCGGGGGACAATTGGTACAATGAACACAATTCTGGTGACAGGCACATGTAAATCCTTGACTTCAGCAAATGTATTTATGTAACAGAAAACATTTGTACCCCCTAAAAGTTTGAAATTTAAACTAACTAACTACTAAATGGTACAAAATAATATTTTAAAGAAAGAAAATTCCTGGGGACAGAAGTGTCAAAGGAATTTTAGTCTACAGCTGTTTTTCTCCTAGTTTTTATTTTGAAATAATTACGGATACACAGGAAGTCACACACACAGCACAGAGAGTCTTTGATTCATCTTCCCCTAATGATGACATCTTGTAGTCTAATATCAAAGCCAGGAAACCGACATTGGTATACTACAGTGGCTAGCTTATAGAACTTATTTCATTGTTACTAATTTTTTTTTTTTGACACAGAGTCTCACTTTATTGCCCCAGGCTAAAGGGCCATAGCATCAGCCTATCTCACTGTAACCTCAAATTCCTAAGGTCAAGAGATCCTCCTGCCTCAGCCTCCTAAGTAGCTGGGGCCTTGCCACCACACCTGGCTAGTTTTTCTAGTAGAGACAGAGTCTTGCTTTTGCTCAGGCTGGTCTCTAACTCCTGGGCTCAAGCAATTCACCTGCCTGGGCCTCCCAGAGTGCTAAGATTACAGGCGTGAGGCACTGTGCCTGGCCCATTGCCACTAGTTCTTATATACAGGTACTTGTGGGTGCCTCTGTGTGTGTATAGATTCCATGAAATTCCATACTCATGTTACTGTCACCATTATCAAGATACAGAACTGTTATATCACCATGAAAGGACTGTCTTGGGTGACCCCGTGTAGTCACATCACCCCCTCCCCATCATGCACGGCAACTCCTAGTTTGTTCTCCATGTCTGTGGTTTTGTCCTTTAAGAATGTTACATAAACAGAATCATATCGTATGTAGCTTTTTGTGACTGACTCTTCTTCACTCAATGTAATATCCTTGGGATCCTTCCCAGCTTTGCATGTACCAATAGTGTGTTCATCTTTATTGCTGTAGAACATTTCATTGTTTGGAGGTACCTACCAGTCACCCACTGAAGGACATTTGGGTTGTTCTCACGTTTTTGCTATTGACCGTGGCTCTTCAGCAAGAAAGAAGCTAATCCTGAGTCAGGCCTTGGAGCCTTCAGAATTCCTAGAGAGCAGCTAGGATCTGCTTCTGCTTCTGGTTACTACATGTGCACAAAATGAGGACAGGATTGTACTCCGTGAATTGGCTTTTCAGCTGCTATTCGTTCCTACTGATCCTTCAAATTTTAAGTGGAATATCAACTTTTCTGATAGGTGCATGTGTTGATGACCATCTCCATGACCAGACTCTTGTAGTTCCTCATAATCTTAAAAATGCCCTTTGCTCTGTGTCCCCAGCTCCGGCCCAGTACCAGCAGGGTCAGCAAGCATCTGTTGGCTCAGTAACAACAGTAAACCTGTTGGAAGTTACTTCCTAACTCCGGCCATTCCTACTTGTGATCACAGCACATTGCTGGAGGTACCATCATAAAGGGATGACAGTCATCCTTAAGTGGGCGGTGTTTTCTTATGTGAACAACGTTGCAACTATAATAGGGATAGGACCACCAGTGGGGCCCTTGGGTGATTTGGAGGTCTTTCTGCCATAGATAATAATGAACTTCTTAATATATAAATGTATTTCTACAGATCTGATTATTTCATTAGAAGAGAATCCAAGAACTAGAATAACTGAATCATAAGACATAAACTCTTTTCCGTTTCTTAGACGTTGCCAAATGCCTTCCAGAAAGGTAGTTGTATTCATTCCTTATTGTCGCTAAAGCAAATTACCATGGAGTTAGTGCCTTATGACAAAATAAATTTATCTTTTCCATTCTGAAGGTGGGAAGTCCTAAAACCAAGGAGCTAGCAGGGCTGTCTTCCTTCTGAGGGATCTGGGGGAGAATCCGCCCCCTGTCTTTTCCAGATTCTGGAAAAGCATAACATCTATCTATCTATCTATCTCAGACGTCTGCTTCTGTCATCACATCCCCTTCTTTCACTCTGATCCTCCTCCCTCCCTCTTATCCATGATAAAGACCTTTAGGTCTAACCAGATTATCCAAGATAAACTCCCATCTCATAAGCCTTAATCATATCTGCAGAATCTCTTCTGCCATGCAGGGTAACATACGAACAAAGTTCTGGGATTAAGACGTGGAAATCTTTGGGAGGACACAGTTACACCCCCAGCTGCAAAGCATTAAAACGAATGCTCCTTTTGAACAAAAGCAAAGTACAGCCCAGAGGGTTAAGAGTCACACAGAGCCCTTTACGCTGAGATCATTATTCCCTCTAAAGGGCAAGATGGTTTTTCAGTTTCAGATACAAGACGTGCAATAAAAAAAACAATCAACCTTGAGAATCAGGAATGATTCTGTGGGAAGACCAGTGCTAACACTGACATTGGTTCAAGCCCAGGAAAGACAGAACATCGCGCATACACGTCAACTGAACAAGACAAGCAGACGGGGAAAGCAAACTCCATCACCTCTGTCCTGGAACAGCTGTTGTCAAATAACAGAGTCTGTATTAAAAATAGTTTGTTGACACTTGCTTTACATGCTGCTGTTTTTTCTGCAAAGTTTTTATTTCATTCTCTACAATAATATAATAACACATTGCCAATTTCTAAGCACTTCCAACATCGCCATTATCCTGTTTTCCAAGTTTAAGGGTCCTAGTAACAGTCATACACACCTGTTGGCCACACACCACAAACTGCTACACAGCCAGCTGAAACTTGCAAATTTATCACAGGGACCTCAATGGTTTCGTCTGTCTGCAGCACCTCCTTCCCCTTCTTCAGAAAATTAATTTCACTCGCTTTCTTCGTGGGGCCTATTCCTCCTCTCAAGCCTACCTTGAGGGGGGCTGCCCATCGCTTGGGTCGTGTCCTCCACCTCCTCATCCTGTGTAGACCACGGGATGGGGCACATAATGTGCTGACGCTAACAAGCTCCCCACCCCCTTGGCCGTGGGGATTGGTCCAGCAACAGACACGTGATCTTAGCCAAACCAATCAGAGTTCTCCTTTAACATTTTAGAAGCTCTAGCTCAGGGAAAGAGGCTTCTCTGGGAGAGGGGGGCGGCAGCTGTTGCTGGATACAACTTTGGCACACGTTGTTCTGAAAGAGTCAAGTCCACGTACAGTGAGAGACGGAGGCGGAGCAGAGGGGCAGACCCAGGGACATGTGGCCCCAAGGAGGAGCTACTTTCTGGGTCTGCCCTTAGTTTAGGAGGTGGGGCTGCAACCAAGCACCTCTCCCCCTTTTGGGTTTCTGTCCTCTGCAACTAAAACAGCACTAGGACTGTAAATAGAGTGTGCACCTTTAATCTCTCATACCATCTTCAACAGTAGGCCCTTTTCTGCTGATGTTATTTTTTCCCAGCTCTTGGGAAACGCAGCCACCCACAGGCAGGTCTAAATGACTGATAAGGTTTAATGAGTTGGCGAGTTTTGTGAATTGGTGCTCCCAGGCTATTCACCCCTGGAGAGTGGGAGCAGTGGGAGGTCCAGCTCCCCAGAAGCCTCCCCTGAGAACAGCTCTCCCCTGGCATCCCTCATTTTTTTCAAGTGCTCTCCTGGCCTGGCCTTGGTCTGCCAATCCTGGCTGGATTTCAGGATGTGATCATGGTGACCGTGATATGATTGTGTCTGTGTAAAAGAGATAAAGAAAAGGGCATGTGAGTTAGGGGCTGTGCCTACTCACAGGTCAACAAGTGAGGGTACAACAGGCCGTGCTGGCTCTTTCCTATCCAACAGGAAGAAAGAGGAAGAGGACAGATTCTGGAGCAGACGGGTGAGCCTTGGGCGCTGCCTCTGAGATGCCCTGGCAAGTTAACAGTGCTTTCTTGGATAGGAGGTGCCATCCCCAAAGCTAAGGGTGACACAATCACTGGACGCGGTGGCTTCCCATCCACCCCACTGTCCTTGTCCTGCATGTCCCAAAAAACATAGTCTCCCACACTAACAGTCCTACTGCTGGGAGGCTCCTAGGAAACTTCTACCACAGACTTTCTGGATCTCTGTCGGAGGGAATGCTAAATAAATATTTTTGGATTTATTTCGTAATGTATTTCTTTTGCTAAAATAAATATTTTTGTAATGAAGCTCCCTTAATCCTGAGACTAGATGAGCATACGGCTCCCCCCATCTCTATGTCCTTGGGGTGACTGTGGCCTTCACTGGATTATGGGCAGAAGACTCCCCTCCCCATATCTCAGTCGTGGTTTTTCATTGCTCTTGTCATAGAAAATGTTATCATTCTTGTGATATTAACCATCTCTTTGAGTGTAGAATAATGTGCCTCCAAATACATGGAGACTATCTTGGCTGATTCTATAGTGAAAACAAGGCCACGAGTATGGGCTGGCCTAGATGAGCCCACCTCTGCCTCCCCCCACCCCCCAAACATTAAGAATATCACGCTCTTGCTCTGACAAGCATTTAGGGGGGGAGAGATGGTTGGGATGTTTTGCTTGTCTTTCACTTTGGTTTTCCATTTTGAACCTGTTTTGAACTTGACTTGGCCTTCCCTGCATCAAGCCTGCACTGGGAACTATGAATTCTATAGATGAGTAGGTGGGTGAAAAACACACTTTGGCAGTTGGTCAAGATGTATGCATAGCCCTGTTTAGAAAAATAATGGGGTGAGGGGGAGACACCAACCTGAAGAGCTGGTGAGCACTTGGAAAGCTGGAAGAGTCAGGGACAGCAGAAGGGGAGCCGGTCAACTGGGCCCCAGCACTGGAGCCCCTGAGTCACCATGACAGGCACAGCAGACCCGCTGCTGTCAGCTCCCTGCCCAGAGGAAGTAGAACTCGAACAGCAGCCTGAGTCATATTTTTTGAAGAGACCAAGGGAACAAAAGCTGGAGACAGGAGCCTGTGCTGGGGATGCATTCAAACTGCCTTCACCATCCCATTAGCTGTTTCTCTTTCCCTTAAGTGGAGAGGCTACGTGGGAAGTGGGTTACAAAAACCAAAGGCAGGTCCCATTTTCATATTACCCTTCAGTGGGGGGGGGGGGGTTTGGTGTGGTGTTAACTGTATAGAATAAGGTGTGTGTGGAGAGATCTGCGTACCGCTGACATTTCACGTGTAACATTTCCCCATAGAATAAGCCTATGCTTTATTTGAAAGATAAGGCTTATGATTTTATCCTGGGGATTGTGAAATGGTGATCATTGAAAGTTTGAAATTGTAAAGACTCGATGTTGGGGGCGCGATTACACTTTCATTATAAAAGATCATTCCAGAAACCCTGTTCTAGCCTGAGGATCCTGCTGGGAGAAGCAGGCGGATGGAGGTCAAGAGATTTGGGCTTAGACAATGGCTGCCTCTATACTGTCGCTGCAGAACCTGAGACAAGTTGCTTTCCTATCTTCTTATTATTGTATTTTTATTTTGAAAGTAAATGAAACATTACTATAATCCCAAATTAACCACTGTTAATATCTTGGGGACTATCCCCTTACCTGTGAAGAAAGGGGCTGGACCTGGCAATTGCCATGGTTCCTTGGGCCTCAACATTCTTTGAGTCTGGACTTTCTATTCTATAGGTCTGGGCAGAACATAGATCACATCAAATCCCACTAACTCCTCACCAAAATAGTACATGTGTAGATAGGGTGTCCATAAAGTTGGTGTGCAATCCAACTTTATGGACACCTGCGTATGTATTTATTTTTATTTTTAGAGATGGCGACTCACTATGCTGCCCAGTGGCATGTAAAGGCTATTTATAGATACGATCATAGGTCATCGCAGCCTTGACGTCCAGGGCTCAAGCAGTGCTCCTGCCTCAGCCTCCCTAGTGGCTGAGACTGTGGATGCAGGATGCTGCCCCCAGCTCCAGATGTCTACATTTTTAAAAAAAGCTCATTGTGACCTGGTTAACAGTCGACACTTGAGCTATATCTGACCTCTGACAACTTTACCATGAAGCTGAAGTTCTCCACTTACTAATAAGAGGGTTTTTTTCTCTTTCCCCAGAAGTCACAGGACTGGGGTAGCAAAGTCCTCAAAGCAGACTGCACCCCTCTCCCAAAAGGTTTTGAAATAGGTCTTCTGGCAAAAACAGAGCCTTGAGCACTCCAGGCCTTTCCCATCTTACCCGTTGAGATCTTCTGTTATTAGGAGACTACACAGTTGCCTGGGGAAGTCTCAGGGTAAAGAATGTCTCTGGAATGTTTGTTCACCTTGGCCAGACTCCCAATCTCAGATTTCAGTAACATCCAAATTCCATTTGTTGGCCACTCTTTTATTTGACTTACCATAAGTTACTTATGATGTGTACTTTAAAATCTTTTGCTCCACACCTACTCCATTTGTAAATTCTGCTGTCTCTCGGGCCGCTACTAAACACACAGCACTCTGGAAGTCTCTGTGACATAAACTCAAACACCTACACCGGCAATCCCTTCCCTGGCCCTCTAGCAGGCCTTGGGCATGTTCTGACTCATTTGTTTTACTGCCTGAAAGGATAGAGCTATATACATTCCCAACCCAGAATAAGACAAAGCCTCCAGAATGTTGCTGGGCTGAGGTTGTGAATAGCCAGGCATTGGCCGTAGGGTCCGGGCAGTGGCAAGTAGAAACGTCCCTGCAATCTATCCCAACAGCTACGGAACACGGACTGTCACAGAGAAGGGTTCTGCTCTGCCCACGGAGACTTTTAGAGGGCAAGTGACTCTGATCTCTGAATTTGCTACAGTTTTAGCTCTTAAAGGGGTTTTAGACATTTTGGAATCTCGTTCGATTTTATAGCTACCAAAATGGGACCAGGTTTGTCCAGGAAAATTCTTCTTTCTAAAATTGGCAAAACACCTTACAATGTGTAAAGGCGATTGATATGTATCATTGCCTTGAGCTCTCTGGCAGCAGCTGTGCATGAGACAGGTCAGGTGCTCTTAGCTCCATTTCACAAATGAACAAAAGGGACTCTGGAGCTGCTGGGTGCGGCCCCAGGATCGAACGCCCTAGTGGCAGAGCTGAGCTCTGCTCCCTGCCTGGCCTTCTTAGCCATTTGCTGCACTGCCTCTTGGGAATCCAACCCCAAAGGGGCTTTGACTTGAGCGAGAGCAGGTTTGAAGGAAAGAACAAAGAGGAAGAGATGGGAGGACAGGAAGGGAACTTTTAGAGTCCTCTGGCCACGTGCCGTGGAGCTCATGGAGTTCATTTGTACCTCATAGAATCACCGTCATAGCCTGCGAGGCAAATAGTCCAATCCCTTTAGAAAACTAAGAACTAACAAGATTAAAGAAGCTTGACCTAAGTCACATAACTGGGACCCCCCCCCTTCCCCCAGAAAGGGTCTGGGATTGGACTAGACATTTCCAGACTCTAAACCAGTGGTTCTCAACCTGTGGGTCCCGACCCCTTTTTAATAATGAAGATACATCGCGGCATTAGGAAGGCTGAGAACCGCTGCTCTAGACTCTCTGGCCAGTGAAGTTCTAATGATCTAGTTTCTGATCAGGACACCAACAGGAAGCAGGAGGTGGGCCTCGGGCCCCTTTGTTTGGTGTCTGACGCACCGGTCTGGGGCAGGGTTGCACATGACTGTGACCGACGTGCCTGACTAGGGCCCTGGGCTGTCCGGCAGCACAGAGGAGTAGCCAAAGGACAGAGATTCTGGGCCCTGGGAGGACAAGAGAGCTGCAGAGTGGAGGCGGAGCCAGGGCACAGAAGACCGACCTCCACAGGGAAGAGACGGCAGGGAATGTGGTGGCTTGGGGGTGGGGGGACGCGGGCTTGGTGCAGGCCGGGCTGCGTGGGAGCAGAGAGGATTCAGCAAGCTGCCCGGCCTGCCTGCATCACAAGCATCCTGAGAACAAGAGCAAGCAGAGAGATCCGGCCCTTTGAGAACCACCTACCCAACCACCCCCACAAAGATATTACCCAATGCCAAGGAAAAGCCAAACAGCAAACAATTTGGGCCCCCGGAAGATGAGCCATTATCTCTGGAGCACAGTGCTGGCCACCTTGACAGTTACCTTCCTCTAGCTGCAGAGAGAACCCAGGGAACTGTTTGTATTGTCTGTACTGCTTCACATACAGTGTGGGGAGGTGTGATCACACTTCCCTTCCTGGTTGCTAAGCATGTCGTTACTAGGCGACAGCATCAGATGATGCCCAGGGCTGAAGTTGCAGGAGGTGCGGGCTGGAGTGTGCACACAGGGAAGACTCGGGAAGTGGGGTGGGAAGAAAAAGTGGGTCCTGTTGATGTTGCTTTGACCGAGGGGTCCTGGCAAGGGGAAATTTAGGACAACCTTGTTGTTGTGCAGAGGGAACAGGGCAGAGATTGTGGTACTCCTGAATGGCTGGGAACAAATGAGGAGACATTTGTGTATTCATAACATAGGAAAAGAGCCAGGTTCTGCTTAAAACTGCTCCCAAGAACAGTATCTCGGATTAGACGGGTTTCAGGCATCCAGTTTCATTCGTTCCAACTCCTGGGATATCCCACCACCACCACCACCATATGCTGCTCTATTCCTATTTTATCTGGAGATTGTTTCATTTATTGGGAGACCATTTCATCTGAACTTCAAGGAAGAGCACCTCTGCTTTGCAAAACTCAAGGCCTTTCCAGGTCCACGTTACTGGCGTGTGGTGCTCCTGAGGCCAGCGGAATGGGCTGCCCTCTGTCCCTGAGGGCTCCCAGGCAGGGTGGACAACTAGTTGGCCTGAGAGCTTCTTGGAAGGGTGGCCTTGAAAGAGACATGGGGGAGGAGGGCAGGACAGCCGAGACCAAGGCATGAGTGATGAAGATAGAGTGTGTTCTGAGAAGGTCAGGAAAGCCGGCTTGACTAGAGGACAGTAAGATAGAATATTATGACTGAACCGTGTCCCTGAAATTCGTATGTTGACGCCGTAACCTTCAGTACCTTAGAATGTGACTATATTTGGAGATAAGACCTGTATAGAGGTGATTAAGGTACAGTAAGGCCATTAGGGTGGCCCAAACCCAACAGGACTGGTGTCCTTCTCAGAAGGGATTAGGACACAGATGTCACAGAGGGTCAACCACATGAAGACACAGGCAGAAGACCACCGGCCACAAGCTGAGGAGCGGAGAGTCCTCAGAAGAAACCAATCTTGCTGGCACCTTGACTTTGAACTTTCAGCCCCCAGAATTATGAGGAGATAAATGCTTGTTATTGAAGCTGCCCAGGTTGTGCTTTGTGATGGCAGCTGAGCGAACTAACCCAAGAAGGATGGGAACCCAGGCTTAGACCAGAGGCAAACGGCCGAGGAATTCAGACCTGAAGGGGTTTTTAGCAGGGGTTAGGTTTAATGAGCAAGAAACTTCCAAACACAAAGCTCATTGGGAGAGGGAAAGACAGGAGCTAACAGTGCCAAAGAGACTGCTAACCGGACAAGCGGTCCTGTTTCTTGTGTAATGTTATGTCTGCTGATGGCCATGACCTTTTAAGGTGGTGACAGAGTAGTTTATCCAGAAAGGGAGAGCCATAAAGGCAGGGCATCGGAAAACGCCCGCCTTGCAAAGAAGGGAGGAAATAACTGTTTGCGTTCAGCTCAGATCAGGCAATAACGGGGTGATGGCTCCCTATTTTTGAGGGTTGTTAAAATGAATACTAATCATTATTCTGGGATGTTACAGAGGGCAGGTCTAGCACCAGAGCAGTGAATTTCAGAGAGTCCAGCTCAGTGAAAGGAAGAAGCTTCTAGAACAGAATGAGAAATGAGGTGTTCAAGGAAAGGACCTCTCTTCGTGGGAAGGAGTGGGGCCTCTAGCAGTCTACCCCACTTTTCCCCAAATACTTCTTTGTTCGATGGAGATATTTCTGGTCCTTTGTGATGCTCCACTCATCTGGGATGAAAGGAGGCTCCCCGTCACTTTCTCTGTCCCTCACAGCAGCGCGGAGCGCAGAAAGCAAATGCTTCTAAGAGAGGAAGACAAAGAGTCTCCTAACCTCTTTCTCAAGCTCTTCCCCATGAGCAAATGCAAAACCGTGGGGCACAGGGGGCAGCCCACCTACGACACATGCAGCCGAACGAGGTTTTCCTGAACTTCGAATCATATACAAGGGGAAATGAGGGACATATGGGCAGAAGAAACAGCTTTTCTGGCAAAGGGTGGGACGTGAATGTCACTTTGGGGATCAAGGAGTTTGGACACGGTCCGTCTGGTATCTAGGACAGGCCCGGTCACTTGTAGCCAGTGGTGTGAACATCCCCTGTCCCGTTAAGTTTCCTTGCCACTGCGAGGAGCCCTCACTGTGGCCTCCAGGGTCACGAGTTCCTGGTGTCCTCTACGGCAGCTGTCATATCTTCTGCACGTACACACATGATCCGGACTCACCTTCCCACTGATGCGTCAACCCTGTCATTGGTTTTGCTTGGCTTCCATGCCCAGAGTCACTGACATGTCATAGAACGTGCCTGCTTCTTATCTCCTCCTTTGCTCAGGTCAGCCTAGCAACAGGCCACTGAATCAGAGGGTCAGGTCTGCAGGCTGGGGAGCCACCTGCTTCCCTGAACTGCACATAAGGAAAGTCACCGACACCCCATCCTGGCGCAGCTTGCTCTGTCGGGGGAGCCAGGGGTCGGTCCCACCAGAGCCTGAGTCCTTCAGGCCACTGAACCCCTTGCTCAGAGAGGCCCCTCCATCCCCCAGTGACTGGGGAAAGAAAGAAAAGAAGAGGCTGGAGAGGCGACAGAAGGCGCTATGGTCTGACCCTCTCCTAACCTTCTTACCCCCTCCAGTTCTCCAGGGAAGCCCACAAAGTCATAAGGGTTCTGGGGGTGGGTCTGTGACTTCTTGGCGTCATTGGTGAAGGGGTTGATGTGACCATACACAGGTGGCAGGAAGCACAAGGAAGGGAGTCTAGAGCCGGCAGGGTCTCCCAGGGGGACCTCAGGCTGTCCTGGCGGGGTGGGGCTCCAGGTGCCCTTTCCATTACACGCATTTCTAGCGGTGTATGCTCAAGTAACAGCTAAGTGGCTGGGGGACTCATGACACGCCATGTTCAATGCTAAGTGCTTTATGGCCTTACGTGTGTGTGATCTCTTTTTAATCTTGGCAATATCCCTTTGAGAAAAACACTATCAGCATTATCATCTGGGATGTGGGGAAGCTGAGGATGAGAGGGGCTGGGAGCTGTTAGGGCCGTGGTTCTCAACCTTCCCAATGCCGCGACCCTTTAATACAGTTCCTGTATTAAAGGTTGAGAACTGCTGTGTTGGGGTCACATGGCTGGGAAGCGGAGGGGTCACACCTTGAGGTGCGTGTGCCCATGACCCTATGACCTGCCTCGCTGTTGGACGGGAAGGATTCTGTGTGTGCAGACCAGATGCTCCTTTGCCTTCCCCGGGAGACTCATTGTTCCACGTTTGAGAGAGCAGGGACGTGAGGAGCCGTCTCGTGCTGAGAGAGGACACAGAGACAAAGGACCCAAGGTGTCCGCCATTTTCCTGAGAGGTCAAAGATGGGTCAGGAACTAGGAGGGCTTTCTCCAACCTGCATGCACTTTCCTTGAGTTATGACACTCAGGAAGAAAAAGTTTTTTAAAAGGATAAAGTCCAGAAGGCAGGGGGCATGGTGACAGTTAATGAATAAAGTAAAGCTTCCCAGGGGTTACTGAGAGCGCCGTTGTGGAATGGATCTAAGACGTGTTTGAGGTACGTTCTTCAAACCATGGTCCCTGGGGCCTCTCCTGGGTCTGCAGACAAGCAGCAAAGGACAGTCATTGCCAGACGTGTCGGGAACATTCCAGGGTTTCAGGGACTCATGGGGTCCACAGGTCAGGGGACACATAATCCTGGGGACTTCAGGGACTCCTGGGACACCACAAGCCTGGAGGCACCAGTGGCTTCATTTAAGAAGAATGAAGCAAAATGGCAAGAGCTGAAAGGGAGAGGCACGATCCTGGACGTTATTTGAAGGGGCAGCAGGAGGGCTTGGCTGTGCTCATGGGGGGATTAGGCAGGAGCGGATCTGGGGAAGTGCAGGGATGAGCAAAAATTAAAAAAAAAAAGAAGAAGCCTCAATCATAAAGTGAAATTCCTAAGGCTAATTTGGATGCCAAAGGCAGCACATTTTTTTGCCTGAGGAAAATATTCTTAATACAGCTCTGGGGGCGGCAGCTCCCTGAGGGACACGGATTAGTAATCAGATTATTTTCGAGGGTGATGAGCCCATCTGAGCCTGGCACCGGCCGCATCAGCTCAGGGGTGGGTGGGTTCACAGATGCCTTCTCTTCCCCCTCACCTGGGCCTTGGTGGGAGCATTCCGAGAACTGGGGGCCGGGGGACCAATGTAGAGGGGTCTTGGTTTGTTTTTCGGATTCTCATTGCAATTCCGCAGACCCCGAGAGAATGCTTTCTTTCTTTTACCCCTTATGGGGGGACACGGGCACCAGGGGTTCCATCCTCAGGATTTGGGAGGGGCACACATATCACTCGTGGTCAGATAAAGGCAGCAGGGAAGGCCTAACAGGTCAAGAACAAGCCACAAGTTCAGAGAGGCTGTGAGAGAGCCGGGCTGGGAGGGACATGGCAGGTAGCCTCGGGGAGGGACTGCAGAGGCCTCAGAGGTGGGAATTTAGGAAGGCCGGGAGGGGCTCTTGACTGAGAGAACACCACAGACAGAGGCAGAAGGCTACGGAGCCCACCAAGCCGTCCAGGTGCTGTGGACAAACAAAAGGAGACACGGTCACTGTTTCAACCAGGATGGGGGCCGGGAGCAGTGGCTCACGCCTATAATCCCAGCACTCTGGGAGGCTGGGGCTGTGATTGCTGGAGCTCAGGAGTTCAAGTCCAGCCTGAGCAAGACTGCGATCCCATCTCTATTAAAAAAGAACAAATTGGCCAGACACTGTGGGGGACACCTGTCATCCCAGCTTCTCGGGAGGCTGAGGCAGGAGGATGGCTTGAACCCGGGAATTTGAGGTTGCAGTGAGCTAGGCAGATGGCATTGGACTCTACCCTGGGCAACAGAGTGAGACTCTGTCCCCCCCCAACCCCACAAAAAAGAAAAATCAACCAGGGTGAGTATCAAAACCACTTCTGGAGCTTAAAGAAAAAGGCAAAACAAAACCAGCAGAGAGGAAGAAAGGATGGGACAGATACAGGAACATTTAAAGAGGTCAGAGAGGGGGTTCTGATAACACAGGGCGCCGAGGAAGGGAACAGGAAAGGTGCCTGGTGGTCTGTCCCTGCAGGGCCTTGGGAACTACTCAAAGCTCTAGTAGTTCTCAAAGTGTGGCCCCTGGGCCAGCAGTATCCCCAGCACTTGTGATTCTGTTGAGAGTGCAATTCTCAGACACTGCAGGAGGACATCTATGCCCCCATGGTCAGTGGTGCTGGTCACCCTGCAGTTGCTCCCTGCGGTCATGACACCCGATTCCACTTGGAACGTGTTCCACCAGAAGGGGCTGGCCGTGTCTCGGCCCCAGAGTCCTCTGTTCACTCGTGTCTTTCAGCAGCTGCTGAGATCTGTGCATCTGGTTCTAATCAGAATCGCTCTGACGTCTCATTCTCACAGGTATTGGAGACTCACAATTGGCCCTTTTTCCTCAAGTCTTTTCCCCAAAACCTTTCGACATCTGAACAAATATTTCTTGGTGTGCGCTCTGCCTCGGGACCTTTGCTGGATTACAACGGGAGAGAAAAGGGCCATGAGAGGAGGGCCTGCTTTTCCATCTAGCAAGACGTGTGCTTATAAAAAATAACTTCATCTTAAAAAACATGTGCCAGGCACAACGGATGGCACAGCCAAGTGCTCCGAGCAGGGGGCCCTGGGGACTATCCTGAGTGGCCCGTGTGCACCGTGATTCCTATAGGACAGCTCTTTGCAGCTGCTGGGCTAAAAACAGCTGCCTGGCCAGCCCCCCGGCTTTCCGGGGAGGTGTCCTCTCCCTCCATCTCCCCCTCTGCACCTCCACTGAAGGCAGGTTGGTTCATGCTCACCTGGAGACCTCATCTGTCCTCTCTGTCCCTCTCCCTGCTACACAGACACGTACAAGGAGAGAGGGCGGGAGGGCCCCAGCCACCAGCCACTCTGGTCAGCAGCAGTGTGGGTAGCCATGATGCCCAGATGGCAGCAGTTGGCTGCGCCCCTAGAGGGCTGGCATGCTCACTTCTTGTACACTGACATGGGCCTGGGCAGCCTTTGGCCATGCCCCAGAAACTTCTGTCTGCCCACCTCCCAGCCAAAGCTTCCCTGGGCTCAGCACAGCTCCTCCAGCCTCTTCACACTTCAGAGAAGTCTGACCCTCCTCTGCTGAGAAGCTCCTAGAGCTGTTTCTCTCTCACCCTGTCCCGCATGTTCTGTGGCCTCCTACTGCTAGAGAATGGTGCTCATGCCAAGGCCTCTGCATCCTGCCAGCTGCACGAATCAGCTAGATCTGGCCACCTTTAGATGTTCATAGCTTCCCCAACAGGAAAGGGCTTTGGCGATTTCTTAGCTTTACATATGCTGTGCTCTCAACCTGGATAACACCTTATCTCACTACCTTTTTTCTGCCTGACACACTCCTATGCATTCATCAAAACCCTTCCCAGTGTCCCACGGTGAAGTATTCTGGCCTCCCCTTGGTAAAGTTGGCAGCTCTGGCCTTCAGGTTTCCCTGGGGATTGCGACACTGTCTTGCAGATGTCTGGCTTCACCGTGACTTCTGCTACTTCAGTCTGGTGTTGAGGACAGTGTCTCGTTCACCTGTATATGCCCTGGTGCCTGGAGAGGCATCTGGTCCATAATAGGCACTGAATACTATGGGGTTGGGCTTCAGAACACCATGTCAAAGCCACCAATTCCATACGCTCCAGAAAAGAAAAAGAAAAGAAATGACTTCAAGGAGATATATAGACTCCTTCACTCCAGATGTTTAGAACCAAGGAAACACCCACCTGCTAGGACAGAAAAGATTCGAGCACAGAAGGAAGGATCAGCTGTCACTGTCACTAGGAACACTGGGATCCGGTCTAGGAGCAGCCTAAAATTCTAGGACCTGAACCCTTAGTTACAAGCCCACAACTGCTGTCAGCAAAAAGCAGGACCCTGGGCCACGTGCACACTGCCCCTTACTATCCTGTCCCTGACTGCCAGCTCCAACCACACACACTCCAGAGCCAACTTCCCTTATTGTCACCAGCCTGAAGGCTTTTTCAAAAACTGCTAGCGTCCCACCTTCTTCCCTCTCAGGGTCTGAGGCTTTTAAAGTCATCTCTCAAGCTTCTGCCCACATTCCCCTTATTTCCTCACGCCTGGCCACAGCTTCCTTTCTTATCTTCTCGCCTGATATTCTTCCTCTTCCTTTGTTCCTTCTTTGCAGACTCCGGGGCACGTTTGCCAGCTCACACATTTTTTTGGAGCGGGCATCTCTCTGTGGGAGCTGGTGGTGAGTTGCTGCAAGCGTGGTCTCCGAGATGGATGGGACTGTCCCTCCCTCCAGAGCCAGGCCGCTGAAGCCCCAGCAGCCCCAGCAGCCCCGAAACTTTCACACTGCTTGGGAGAGCACTAGAGGGCTGTGGGTCAGAACCTATGGAAGTCCTGTGTCCTGTCTCATCCCTAAAGGTCCTGCTCTGGGGATTTATAAACCCGTAACACCCACTGTGGTCACAGCACTGATCTGAGTTTCTTAACCACCCCCAGGGAACGGGACAACATTGGTTTCTCTTATTTTAAAGGAAGATGATAAAGATATTCCAGACAACAGAAAATACAGAGTCTTGTTTCCAACCTGCAACTGCAAATTGGGTTTTAAAATGATTTTGTATATGGTTCTGTGAAATGCCAGTTAAAGACCAATGCCAGCGTTTGAAGTAGAGAGATTGGTGTGGTCGCTTGGCTGACTGGTTTACTGGCTTATATCCCTTTTGTTCTTACATTCATTAGTCCATGCATCCATCCATCCTTCACCCATTTATTTTTATTTATTTACTTGAGACAGAGCCTCAAGTTGTCACCCTGGGTAGAGTGCTACGGCATCACAGCTCACAGCAACCTCCAACTCCTGGGTTCAAGCAATTCTCCTGCCTCTGCCTCCCAAGTAGCTGGGATTACAGGTGACCACCACAATGCCTGGCTATTTTTTGGTTGTAGCCATCATCATTGTTTGGTGGGTCCGGGCTGGATTTGAACCTGCCAGCTAAGGTGCATGTGGCTGGCATCTAAGCTGCTTGAGCCATAGGCAATGAGCCCTATTTATTTATTTATTGCAGTTTTTGTCTAGCACTGGGTTTGAACCCTCCACCTCCGGCATATAGGGCCAGTGTCCTACCCCTTTGAGCCACAGGCACTGCCCAAGCCCCACTTATTTTTAAATATTACATTTGCTTGACTATGAAGTGAAGCTCTCTCCCTCCTCAAATTATCTATCAGAAGGGAGGAAGTTCATATTCAAGTCCTTACAAAATCTTTCATCTTATGGGTTGCTTTCTCAATGACCTTATTTTGAACAAAAATGTGCTGTTTGGAGAAAATATTAGCCTTCAACTACTTCAATCAATGCTAATTTTGGATGCTTACAAAGGTCACGTGATAGAGTTAGTTTTTTGAACAGGCACTCACAGAACTATAATACTGATTCAGTAACTGTTCTCGAGGGCTGACCTTCATGATTCTAAATGTTGAATGTTATTGTAAACAAACCTTTAAAAGATTATTTTTTAAAAGCAATGCATTAAGTGCTTATATTGTTGACCCACAAAATAAATGCCTTCTAAAGGATTCAAACAGACATTTTTCCAAAGAAGATAGGCAAATGGGAAACAAGCGCACAAAAAGATGCTCAGCATCGTTAGTCATCAAAGAAACACAAGTGAAAACTACAGTGAAATGCCACTTCATTCCCACTAGGATGGCTAAAATCAAAATACGATAATAATAAGTGTTGACAAGAATGTGGACAAACTAGAACCACAATGCACTGCTGGTAGGAATGTGGAATGATACAACAGACATGGAAAACAGTTTGTCAGTTCCTCATAATGTTAAACATGTAGTTATCACACCACCATTCTTAAGTCTACAATTAATAGAAACGAGAACACATGCCCACACAAAAATGTGTCCATCAGTGTTCATAGCGGCATTATTTATAATGGTCAAAAAGCGGAAACAACCCAAATGTTCACCCAATGATGAATGAATAAACAACATAGGGCACATCCATACAACAAAATATTATTTATCAGTAAAAAAGAAACAAAGAACTAATACATGCTGTAACATGAACAAAGTTTCAAAACTTTATGCTAAGTGAAAAGAGCTGGTCATGGAAGGCCACGCGATTGTATGATTCTATTTGTATGGAATGCCCAGAAAAGGCATATTCTTAAAAATATCAAGTAGATCAGTGTTGCCAGGGATGGGAGGGAGGGAGAGGTGGGGATGGGAGTGAAGAACAGGGAGTGGCTGCTAACGGAATGAGCTTTTACTTTAGGACTGACAAGAATGTTCTACAGTTTGATAGGGGTGATGGTTGCACAACTCAGTGAATATGCTAGAAACCACTAAATTGTACATATTAAAAAGATTCATTTCTACCCCACAAATGCTATTAAGTTATAACAGTTATGATTTAATAAAAACTAAGTTAAAATATATATATAATATACAGTTATGTATTTTGAATATGTATTGTTTATGTAATATACATAGTACATGATACTTTTTAAGAAGGTTGATTTTATGGCATGGAAATTATATCCCAAAAAAGCTGTCAGTAAAAAAAAATAAACAGCTGGGCATGGTGGCTCACGCCTATCATCCTAGCACTCTGGGAGGCTGAGACAGGTGGATTGCTTGAGCTCAGGAGTTCGAGACCAGCCTGAGCAAAAGAGAGACCCCCATCTCTACTAAAAATAGACAAACTGAGGCAAGAGGATCATTTGAGCCTGAGTTGGAGGTTGCTGTGTGCTATGATGCCACCCACAACACTCTACCCAGGGCGATGGCTTGTTTTTGACTCCATCTCAAAAGCAAACAAACAACCAAAAAAAATCTTCTGGGTTAATATGAAAACGCCAACTCTCTTTAGACAGTAAGGATGAGGGGTTGATGAAAACTGGTGATGAGCACGCAGGTGTGAGAGATGGGAGGGAAAGTACGAATGTTTCGTAAACTGCTAGAGTTTGGGAAAAGCCATATTTTTTAAGTTAATGTATCATGTTATTAGTGTATGATTTGAAATATGCTACTATAGTAATACATTAAATATTGTCCTAAAATTTGCATATTCAAATTATCCTTTTCTTTTTCCTCTCTTCGGCAGCCTCCTTATTGGGAGAACGAGGATACCTTATGTTCGGGCACATGTCGTACGTATCAAATGCCTGCTGTGTGTTAGGATCAGGCTGCGTCCTTGGGATAAAACAGTGATGCTACTTCAGATACGGTTCTGTCCTCAACAGGGAGCATGGCCTAGTTGGTCTGAATCAAAGAGGGGATTGAATTTGCAGTCATTTTTATGAAAAGTTTATAAAACTGATGATCTTTTAAGGGACATTCTTAACCTTTTTGGAGTTGCAGGGTCCTCAGAGAGCCCAGTGTAAGCTCCAGATTTTCCTCCCATAAATATTTGCTCCGTGGTGAAAATTATGCCTCTTCCTTCAGCAAGTTCATGTGTATTTCTCCGCCCACATCACCTGCATCTGCCGTGCCCCAGGCTGGATTTCCTCCTTGGAGCTGGTTCTTTTCAGAATCCATCAGCACTTGGGCCCATTCTCCAGCTCCCATGACACATAAACACCTCAAGCTCCAGACACCTGGAAAACCTTCCAGATGGCCTGGGTACCAGGAGATCCGTGCAGGGTCTCAGGGGCCACTATGGAGGGGCCCTGAGCGCCTTGCAGGTACCTACCTCCTTTTCCCATTTCAACCTCGAGAGGTTTACTTTCCCCTGGGTAAAAAAACCCCCTAATTTGGGGGTTTTGCCTATGCTCCACTTTGAAGAAAACTTTCTATTGACTAGAAAGCCCCCCAACCCCCTTATTGTGCATATAATTGAGAAACCAGGGGCTGGAACAGGCTTACCCAGGCCACCCACCCAAGAGCAGGTGTTGAGACAGGGAGGAAGCAGTGACTAGCCCAGGGCTCCCCAGCTCAGGGTGGTGCCCAATGTCCCCAGGTCCTGCAGTATCCCTAGGGTGTGAACACAGCCTGGTGCTGGATGTTTAGTACGCAGACAGTCAGGTAAAGAGGAAGGGGGAGGGCTCAGAGGCTACACTGGTGATAGACTGTGCAGATAAAGGAGCCAGTGTGGACAGAATGTTTACAAATTTGGGCCTGCAGAAGCCAGAGAGTCAGAGTCCAGGGCCCTGGCAGGCCCCGTGTCTGTGCACACAAGCAGGTTGAAGTCCAGGTTACTAAGCACTGTCAATCTCTGCCTTGTAAATCTCTCCTGTATTTCCAGAGCGTCACACCCTCTGCTGAGACCACCTCACATTTTTCCTACTCCCTATCTCTCTCCTGTCATTCAGCCTGGCCTAGAGGGCCTGTAGCAGGAAGGGGAGAGAAAAGGGAAAGGCAAGAAGCCCAGGGATTAGAGAGATTCAGGAGAGGTTTAGTAGAGGGATTACGGAGCTCCCGATCTAAGTTGCTGACTCCTCTGGGCCCTAGGAAATCTCCACCTTCAGAAGAGACAAGAAGGACCCTCGGGGTGACAATTCAAAAGGGCCTTCTCTGTTGCAACTGGCCGCTGTGACTCCCGTCTCGGGCAATGAGGAAGAGCCATCTCTCTCAGGTGAGTGTGTAGGGAAGGAGGGCTCACATCTCGCCAGCCCAGGGAAAGAGTTTTCTACCCCTGGAACTTGAGAACACAAGGAAGGGAAACAAAATGAAAAGCACCTCCCTGCCCTGGAGGAATAAGGCACCAGGCTGAACTGGCAAATTCTGAGAGAGCGGAGGATGCTGAAAAGCCCAGAGGCTACAGTGAACTGAGCCCTGAGGAAGAAGCAAGTGGCATTGGGGAAGGTGGTCAGGGCTGGTGACCCAGGCAGGACTTGAGCAAAGGTCTGATGGGGACCTGGGAGCAGACCCGGCCAGCTGGGTGAATGGCTTCATTTGGAAAATGTGGGGAGATTGAAATCTGACCCTGAATAGCGAATTTAAGGGCTCAGGACTTGCCTGGAGGCTCAGGGGAGTTTCCTGGAAACCAGAGAGGGCAGAGGAGAGGCCGCTGGGTGGTCTGATGTCACGCAGGGTAACAAGCCTTGAGTATCAGTAGGGGCCTGGGTAACAAGGCTTGGGCATCAGTAGGGGTCTCCCGACAAGGAATGAGGGGCATAAAGAAAGCATCTGTGGCACTGAGTGATGGGCCCAATAGGAACCCAGGGAAGTGGAGGTGTGGGCGAGGGACGCCATGCCTGGGTTTCCAACCTGAGTGCAGGGGAGGAACAGCCCAGGAGGAGCGGAGCTTTGTGTGAGAAAAGAGTGACTTTAGCCCCGGAGCTCCTCCAAGGGGAATGTCCCATAGACTAGGGGAAGCGAGGGCTGGAAGGGAGGGTGGGAGAGCCCTGGAGGTCATCTGCTGAGCAGGTGGGTTGGACGGAGGAGGTCCTTCAGGATGGAGGAGGTTCCTGAATCCATTCTGCCCGACAAAGTTGCAAAAGGGAGCAGCAGACAGTTGGCCTCTAACACATATCTGGCAGGGGAGCCCGGGGGGGAAGGGGCTCAGGTGTGAGTCAAGGATGCAGAAGGAGATTTAGGATGTTGGCAGGTCCCTGTGTAACCTAAACAGCTGATTGCTGCCCTGAGCCACATCTCTTAGATCCATCCAAGAACCAACTGGACTCAGAGAAAGTAAAAGCACTCTCCAGGACCAAGACATCGAGTTACACAACTTACTCAGACTCCTTAGGCCTGAACTATTGCAATTCTCTCCTGTTTGCCCTGCACCTCTCTGTGCCCACCCGCTTGACACCCCTGAATCTGATGGCCCGTCCTCCAGGTAACACTGTCAACAGCTGTCCACTGTGCCATCTTCAGAATAAAGCCCCAGGGGCCTTCAGAATAACATCCAAATGCCTTGGACTCCCCGCCAAGCCCCATCATACGTCCACGCTTTTCCCTTAGCTTTTTGCCACCCTTGGCTCTCCCTGCAATGAGTCACTCAAACCAGCCTCTCCGCCTCTCTGCTATTATTTACACACTTCTGCGACCACACCCACCAGCCCAAGTTCCCGTGGCCTAGCCTCGCTATCTTTTCAGAGCTTTGCGGAATGCCGCCTCCTCCAGGAAGCTCTCCTAGAGTCCTCAGCCAGAAAGAGTCTCTCCGTCCTCCAGTCTCATAACACTCTGTTCCTCTGTTATGGCACCAGAGATCTTCATCTTTCCTTATACTTATTTATCTCCATGTATTCCCTGCCCTCCCAGTCCATGAATTAATTGAGGAAAAGGAAAAATACAAACCCTTAAATCTGAGGACAAAGAGATTATATTCTGAGAGTCAG
This sequence comes from Galagoides demidoff, assembly GCA_963574575.1. NCBI lineage: Eukaryota > Metazoa > Chordata > Mammalia > Primates > Galagidae > Galagoides > Galagoides demidoff. The sequence goes on along the minus strand of CAUYQV010192338.1, from coordinate 10,372 downwards.
AGGAGTGGATAAAGGGAAAAAGAATCAGCAGGTGTCTGGGAAGGATCGCGAAGGGGCAAGCGGAGGCTCAGGTGGGCTCCGGCCCTTGGCAACACAGGACAGGTAGAGAATGGCAAGACTCAAACCCACATCTCTGACTCCAAACTCATCTTTCCCAGGACGACGGCTATGACGTTGTATGGGGGATCCTCACTCCGTCAAGTATTTCTCTCAATGACTCTGATCAGGGAGGCCGTACCAATTCTTTCTTTTCAAATAAGAAAGCAGGGAGGCATGGAAGAGGAAAGAGATTTACTCCATACCCCACAGCTCAGGAATGGGAGAATGGGTACCAGAGCCCCAGCCTCCTGAGTCCCGACTCTCTTTCCTGTCACCCGGGCTGAAAACCCGCCAGAGCTGGAGGCTGGGCACTCAAGCTTGTGGTGAGCCCCTTATGGCCGCCTCAGTTGGCATCACTATTTGCGACTCTGGAGAAAGGTTCCTAACTGGATCCTGCTAAGAGCCCCTGTGACGGTGCAGGGCCAGGAGCATCCGATCTTTTGTAGCCTGGAACAGGAGCTGGGGTGAGGAAAGTGGCAAACCCGAGCGAGGTGAGAGGCACTCAGAGACCAAATGCCCCTAGATAACACGGAGAAGTACTCAGGTGCTGGAGGAAGTCGGGGCGGAGGGCATGGGGACAAGTATATTAATTTAGAAACCAGAAAACTGTCCTGCTCAAGGGGCCAGGACCACCACAGGGGCCCCTCTCTCCCAGGTAAGGAATCACCCAGAAGAACAAAGCCCCAACTCAGGGCAGAATTCCCAAAAGCCTCCCCCCGCCATACATGCTGGGGGACTGTGATGGTTTGCGGGGCAGAGTGGGTGCGGTCCCTAGAGAATCATGTGGAAGACCCTCAGAGAAAGAAGAGGCCTGCAAATGGGGACTGCCCTACAAAGATTGGGAGAATTGGCACAATTTAAAGGAAAACCAGTCCACGAGACCAGAATTAAACCCAGTACCAAGTTCTAAACCCTGGCAGAGGTGGGTTCCTTGCACCCCGTGTCTATAGAGTGATCCTGCCAGATTCTGTGTGGGCAGATTCCGAACATAAAAGGGGAAGAGAGAGAGATGGAGAGGGGGAAAATATTAGTGCGCTGCAGACAAGCTAGGAAAGGGGAAGGGGGGCCTTCTCGTGGGTATTGGAAGACTTCGACCGGCTGCCTCTCTTAGCCCTGGGAGGAGGGAAGAGCCGGTAAGACTCAGCAAACCATGGTGATGTCCACCCTGCCACCCATCGGTGGCCTACCTGGAAGGTCTCCTGAAAACAAAAATCTTCACCCACATCAAACTGCCCAGTGCATCAGGCTACAAGTACAGCCTTGATCGAGTCTGCTCTCTTCATCAAACTGTCATCGTGAGTAATAATTATAACTTGGGAAACAGCGGAGTGACTCAATCATCTGTCCCCTCCCCCCAGCCACCCCCTCCTTGCTGCTCACAGTGGTAAGAGGCCCAGAGAGTAGAGCCACCATTTCCTCCTGCCTGACAGCTTTAAGTGACCACCAGTGCCTGATGGTCTCTCACGGGCAGCGTCTTTGCCAGCTAAGGAGTTCATTAGGCCTGGCTGTTTCTAAAACACAGGCAATTGGGAGTAGGTGGGTGAAGGCAGCCACTCTGTATCCCTGACACGTGTCTGTGGGGCAACACCCGGGAGAAGCTGTTATCTCTGCTTCCTCTTAGAAGGTGGGCTGTGTCCTCTCAAAAAAAAATAAAAAGCACTTCTCAATCAGCTCAGATATAGCCATAAGTACAAGAATATAGGAAAGCAAACACTTATTAGATGCCTGCTACAGGACTGAATTTTTTTTTTTTTTTTGAGACAGAGTCTCACTATGTCGCTCTCAGTAGAGTGCTGTGACATCAGAGCTCACAGCAACCTCAAACTCCTGGGCTTAAGTGATTCTCTTGCCTCAGCCCCCCAAGTATCTGGGACTATAAGCGTCCACCACAACACCTGGCTATTTTGTTATTGTTGTTGCCATTGTTGTTTAGCAGGCCTGGACCGGTTCGAACCCATCAGCCCTGGTATGTGTGGCCGGTGCCCTAACTACTGAGCTACAGGTGCCAAGCCAGAACTGAATGTTTAATGTATAGCTGAGGCTATTAGGCTGGTGCATAGAGTTTGCAGTTCATATGAGCTGGGATGCCATGGCACTCTACCAGGGGCAACAAAGTGAGACTCTGTCTTTAAAGAAAAAAAAAAAACCCAGCTGGGATGTTAAAATATTGAAATAATCCATACTCATTGGTAAATGTCCCATAGCCCCCCAAGGAGCTGCCTCCTCTCCTCTACTCCGGGTTCCCTGAGCTGTACTAACAGGGTGACCCCAGCATGGGAGGAGGCCTCTCTGGTCCTGCTCAGGGTGATGGCTGATGTCAGTGCTGTTTGATGCTTGATCCGTGGCCGTTCATATTCTGAATATCACTGCATTGTACATCCTCACCCAAAGCCCTGTTATCATCTCCATCTTACAGATGTGAAATTGGAGTTAAGCAACCTGCCAAACCAAGGCTGGACCCAGGCAGATGGACTCAGCCTAGGCTCTTAGCCACCAACTGCTTAGTAGACAGAGCATCCTGATGTTGCAGAGATGGCCACCACTGCCCATCCTTCTTCACTCTGCCATTGACCTGAACTCTACTAGTGACTGGATTCTCAAGCTAGAAATGCTTCTCTTTATTACCATGCCTTCATCACCCAATACGTCACAGCTGTGCATCTCTACTCCAGACACACCCACGTGACCATCTTGGAGTGTCATCCACCCGGGAGGCCAGGGACACACAAGTTCCCCTTGGGACAGGGGAACCCCAAGGACTGAGTGACCTGCTACTAGGGTCCATCCCAGGAAGTCTCCCTGCCGTCCCTGTTCCCACCATCAACTTTATTTGTCCTGCAGTGTTCAGGACACGTGGAGCTACTCTCGTCACCACAGAGAGCTAAGTGTGAAGGGACTTAGACCTTTCCTGGGGTCCTCTGCACAATGGGACAGCTGTGGCTCCTGTGGGAAGGATTAGGCCAGCACAGTTAGGAGTTAGCTCCTGTGAAGAATACACAGTTCTGGGAAAGTTGCACATAGAGCACTCATTCCCTAAACATCTTCTTCAAGTTGGACAGTAGATGAATTAGGTCCACCCTGGCTAGAGATATGGGAGGTGCGATGCCTTGGGAAAGACCCGCTTGGTCCCCCAAATGCACCCATATGAACGTTCACTAAACATGGAATGCTATTTCCCTTGAGAACCTGCAGGGTCTTTTGTGTAGGACTTATCATAACCTTGACCATGAAAATAGGCAAGAGACATCTCCAAACAAGTGCTCCCAGGAACGTTTCATTGATGGTCACCACCTATGGCAGAGTCCCACTGAACAGCATCTGGCAAAGGCTGACTTAAGGCCCCAGGGACAAAAAGCTTCCAACTAGGCAGGGGGATGGGGAGATTTAGCGGCTGGAAAGAGGGACCATTTTTAACCTCGCAGTGTTGGGAAATACACTTTCCATTTCCTCTTTCTTCTTCCAAGTTCTCTTCCCCTAATTTATTTCTGCCACTGTTCCCACTCCTGTCAGAATACCGTTCACAAAGCGCTCTTACTCCGTTGGTTCCCAAGCTCTAGTTTTCTAATAAGGAACTCATTATGAAACTGGGAATCATGACAGCCAGATTTCATGGCGCATTTGTCTGTGTCAGGCACTTTGCTGGGTGTTTTATGTAGATTCTTTAATTCATTCACATTTCCCTTCAGTTAATTCTAATTTGAGCCACTCCCTCTGTGCGCACCCACCGTCCTCCTAGGAGACAGTGGGATATCTCCTCCCCTGGAAGCAGGTGGAATGCAAAAGGAAAGGCTTGGCGAAGCTGAAAAACTCAAGGAGGCCCCGCTGCCGCCCCAGGGCTAATCTCACTCTCCCTTTTCCCTTGAGACCCTGGAATGCTTGGTAAATACAAATGGAAGTAGATGTTCCCTGAGTACTCTGTGGGTGCTGTTTTGTTCACCCCTGTGAAGGTGCTGGAAAAAAAGTAATGTGCATCACTCTTCCTTGAGCGTTAACTAGGCAATTTAGACACATCATCGGGGATTTCCCAATGCCTGGGACGTACAGGTTCTCTTGTCCTCTGGGGCTCTGAGGACTCTGAGGCTCAGAGAAGATAATAGGTTTATATGGATCTGAATCCAAGTCTTTTGGGCTACAAAGCCCAGTTTCTTTCTGAAGTACCAACCCCTTTCACCTGTGTAGATGAAAAAAGTGGCCAAGGAATGAAAATATATATATTATATATATATAATGTTATATATATATATACATGATCAGTCAGTGAATGAAGTCAGAAATGGAATCTAGGAGGAAAGGTTACAAGATCAATATGTCCTTGGCAACAGGGCAGTTCCCAGCTTTTCCTTCCCAGCAAGGCCCTGACCTCAGCCTGCCAGATAAATACAGGACACCCAGTTAAGTTTGAATTTCAGGTAAGCAGTGAATCATGTCTGGGCATAAGTATATCCCAAATATTTCATGGGTTATATTTATACTGAAAAAATATATTCAGTGCTTTTGAAGTTCATAGCTGAGCACAGTGTTTTCATTTGCTAGATGTGTGAACCCCATCCCAACAGTGGGAAGTCTCTTGCCTGGTTCCAGGTCTCCAGTGTTGCGCCAACAGGGGTTGCCATGGCAGCCTGAGCAGGCCCTCTTGGAGCTGTCTCTGCCACCTCTGCAGCCTCCCCTCACCCCTGCACACTCTAGGCTCCCAACAAGCAGAGCTACTTTCAGTTTCCTGCAGGCACCAAGCTGCCCTGAGCTCCCTGGTTCTGCCCGTGCTGGTCTCACTCTCTCGGCCTCGCCTGCCTGACTAATGGATCTGTCCGTTCTCTACTCAGAGTCACCGCTGCCAGGAAGCCTTCCTAGACCGCGCTGACGGGTCCCCCGACAGCCCTCCAGCAGGGACTTCGTCAGCACCCTGCATCTTTCCATGGCAGTCCCCACCCCCATGCTCCTCCACCCTGGCGCTGCCCTGGTGAGCCGAGGCCATGCCACATGCGCCTGGTCTCTCCACACCCAGCCCTTGCGCCTGGTCCCAGGTGGGAAGCCGGCGCTTACTGAATGAATGAAGGGCAGACTGTCCCGCCAAAGCTGGGTCTCCGCAGTGTGCCCGCTTCCTTCCGCCCTGTCTTTAGTCACTTTTCCATCTCTGCACTCCTCCCCCTCCCCCCCACGGTTGTGAAATGTGGGAGGCTCAGGCCAGTGACAGCCCCCGAGTGAGCAGAGAACAGCCAGCACCCAGGGGCCTCCTCTGGCCACCACCGCGTCAGGGGCCCAGCTCCAGCCCCTGAGAGCCCTTCCGCCTCTGGCTTCCGAACCCCTTCTGGCTCATCCCTCCTCTGGGGCCAACTTTCTGCTCTTCTTCCACAGGCCCCTTAAATTAGCTGACTTAGGCTTCACTTCCAGTTTGGGGTGTGGAGAAATGCCATGCGGCTGTCAGAGGGCACAGTGTTGGGGCAGGTGGTGGGCTGGCAAACATCCCCCAGCCATCGCCGCGCAGCGCCCGGAGCTTTGCCCACGCACAGCCTGACGGCAGGAGGCGGCAGCGGGAACTTAACCCTTGCGCGGCGCTGGGAAGGGGCTTCCGAGGAACCAGGTGGACGGTGGAACTTTATCCCCACAACACACACGCACATACACACGCACCCACCTGTGCGCACGCACCCCCCAGAGTTACACTTGTGCCCCCTGGCAGACCCCGGCTCCATCCAAGGCAGGGCTTGATTCACAAGACGCCCTCTCAGGGGACAAGAAACGGATGCCGGAGGGAGGGTGGCGGGTAAGACGACCCGGACTGGGGCTGAAAGGCAGGAAAAGGGAGCAGGACAGGAGGCAGGTGGAGTCGGAGCCCGGGTTCCAGGTTGGTCTCTAATCCGACCCGCCCGAGGGCAGCCTGCCTGTCCCGTCGCTCCCAGCCTCCCGGGTCTGACTATACGAGGACAAAAGCGAGAAACACCCGATAGTGTCACATTTACTCCCAAAATAGAACCCCTCTCCCCGGCGGAAGGGAGCCAGCTCCGGCGTTCGCAGAGCCGGCGGCTCCGATTTCCTGGGCGCGTCGCTCCTCCTGGGAGCTCCTAGGACCGTCCAGGTGGCCGGATCCGGCGGTTTTCGCACACCACCCCCCCACCCGGTTCTGCCACCCGGTCCAGCCTCCAACTTCTGCCCCGCGCGGCGCTTAGCCCCGGCTGCCGGGAGGGGACTCACCCAGCGAGGCGCGGCCCAGCTACTGCTCCTCGGTTTAGCCAGGTGAGTCCAGTACAGGTGAGCGGCCGGCAGGTAGGGCGCGGAGCGGCTCCCGGGGCTCCGGCCGAGTAAGAGGCTGACAGGTTTGTGTTTCCCCCTCCTCCTCCTCCTCGTTAACCACACCCCTGCGCTCCCCCCCCCACTTCCTTAAAGGCTGGGGTGTGTCGTCTCTGTGCCTGCTCCAGCCTCCTACCATAAACTCTGAAATAGAGGCTGCCACCAATTCCCCGGGCTTCCTGGTCCGGTTGGGGGAGGGGGCCCATCTCTGCCATCCTGGGCCCCCAGACGGGATTGTGGGATGTCATGTGCCCCTGGTGAGCCGGACCCCCTAATTCCTACCAGCTCCCTGCCGCTCCTGCTCCAGCCTTTTGGAAGCAACACTCCTGGGTTGTTTTTTTTTCTGGGGTTGGAGACTGTTACCTATGTAACAGCACCTGTGGGCCTGTCACTTCACAGCTAAAAATTCTCCAGAGCGTGGAGAATCAGGTGAATACCACCGTGGTTTTCACAGCCCTGCTCCAGGTCCTTGAACACCAGGACCAGGTCCCTGAGCTGGGAGTGAGCAGAGCAGTGGGAGAAGCCAGACAGCCTCTTCCTGGAGCCCTGCCCGCACCTGGCTGCCCAGACAAGGAGGCCGCAGGCACTCAAGGGCTCTTAGTTACACTTCTCTGTTACCAGAAAGATTCCAGACTTTCCTCTGAGTAGCAGGAGATGGCCTGGACTTGGCATCAGGCCAGAACCCACAGGCTCTCTCCAGAGCCCCTGCCCCAAGCTTGTTTATTTTGCATCGTGTTGGGGTTGGCATCTGCCTCCCAGGGCTGCCCTGTCACCTAGTTTTAGAGGATGCTATTCCCAGCGTGGTCTCTGAGAATAGTGCCCCCTGGAGGTGTGTGCAGTATTTGGTGAGCCAGCCTCTGGTGAGCATATGGTAAGTGCCAGCACTGGACTACTGTCCTAAGGAAGACTCAGTTTACACGATGGTGTTGGATTCTCTCCATTTTCTGAAGACTTAGATGAAATAATAAAACTGGAGAGCCAGTGTTTCTCTGAGTGTCACAGGTGGATTACCCAAAAGTCTCACTGGATGCTGCTTGCCCACCTCCCCCAAACTGGAATTCACAGCCCGTCTGCTGGGCACCTCCCTCTGCCACCCTCCTTCCTCTCATTCCCTAATTTTTCGTGTTCCCAGCACTCACTGGGGGTCTTGGAGGTAATGCCAGCAGCTTCACAGTGACCAGAAGGTGGCCAGGTGGGAGACCTTGGCTGAGGCAAATCAGACAGGGGTAAACTGAAGTTAGCAAGGAAGGAGCCGGGGATGACGAGTCGATGACTAACCGTGGCAGCGAGGACTGTGTCTGGCTCTGGGGACTCCAGGATGAGGTGATGATGGCGGGGTGGCGGGGGGGTTACACACCTGACTGAGACGCTGAGGCCCTCCACTGAGGTGTGGCTGGAAGCAGGAAGAGCAGAGTCAATCCAGACCGACTCGGGGAAAGGTGGGTTTGTGTGTGCTGCCCCCATGTGGCCACATCCGCGAACTACACTCTCATCTCACCAGAAGCGATTCCGAGAAAACAGTTTTCAGCGATTGTTGAATTCTTAGGCATGTTTTTTCTTTTTTAGCTCCAAAACTTCTAGGATCACAGAATTGTAGGTTTGTAAATGTGAAATACCTTGAAAAGCTGACCAACAACGCCTTCAAGTCCCTTTGTGTTCTTTCCAGTATAGCCCATGAGGGACAAAGGTGACAGGATCACATATTTCTACTTATCACCTGCCTTGTAAAGCACCTGTCAGAAATGCTCTGAATTCTACAGAAATATCTAAAAGATGCTACCCATGTCTCATGGTGGGTTGCAACCATGACCTTCCCCAGTGGAGAAGCAAAATACGGGGTGGCCATAAAGTTCATGTGCAATTTAAAATTTGCACACGAACTTTATGGCCACCCTGTGTTTCCCTGTCTGCCTGCTTCTATCTGTATCTCATACTGACCAGCTGTCACTTGGGAAGCCCTGGTTGTGGGCAGGTTGCATGCCAGATCAGCAGGAGACAACTGGAAGGAAAAGAGACTTTGAGCAAGTGGCCTTTCTGGTGTCTGGATTTTCCATTTAGATGTCGCCCTCTCACTGCAGACTCAGGCCCACAAACATACAGACCCAGCAGACCCATCTCTGTCCTCCCCAGGAGTGTCAACAGCAGCAGAGACAGCTTTGACTCTCCTGCTTCCTCATTGCCCTGAAGCCACGTGACCTCTAAGTCCTTGGGACCCGCCCAAGAGTCTTTTCTAGTCAATCATTTCTTCCAAGTGCTGTTGAGCCCGCCCTGGCTCGGGTTCTCTGTGTCTTATGTCTGGACGCTTGCAAAAGGGTCCCACTAACCTGTCCTGCACCCCTACCCTGGGAGTAGTTGGGGCTGGAGCTTGTAGAAGTGGTCTGAGCTGGTGACTAACTTCTGGGATGCATTTGAAACTGAGGAATGGATGAGGTTGTCTAGGGCAAGAACAGGAAGGAGCAGAGGCCTTCAGGTCAGGCTCTTACCAGGAGCAAAGTAATGAGGAGTCCAAGGTCTGATGGGGCAGGCTGATGAGTAAATCGGAGGTGAAGACACAGAGGCGGCCATCAAGGGGAATCAGGATGGCAGGAGAGGACAGAGAGAGGTGGGTTGGGAGAGGGTTGTTTGTCATGTGTTTAAGATGACAGCCAGTGGGGTAGGTCTCAATGTACATGGGAAGGATCCAGTCCAAAGGGAAGAGGTTGTGACTTCGAGCAAGTGAATCCATCTCTCTGAGCTTGTATTTTCTAATATAAGAAAGTAGAAGAGGCTCGGTGCCTGTGACTCAATCAGCTAAGGAGCCAGCCACGTACACCTAGGGTGGTGGGTTCGAATCCCCAGCCCAGGCCCGCCAGACAACAACGATGGCTGCAACCAAAAAATGGCCAGGCGTTGTGGCGGGCGCCTGTAGTCCCAGCTACTTGGGAGGCGGAGGCAGGAGACTCGCTTGAGCCCAGGACTTGGAGGTTGCTGTGAGCTGTGATGCCATGGCACTCTACCCAGGGGGACAGCTTGAGGCTCCGTCTCAAAAAAATAAATAAATAAATAAAAATTAAAAAAAAAAAAGAAAGAAAGAAAGTAGAAGAGTAAGTATTATCTGATCTACCTACTTCACCAGGTGTTGTAAAGGCCCAAAGTGATGGGTATGAAAATACCATAATATTGCTATGGCTATGGTGTTTAGAAATGGTAGGAATTGAACAGGGAAGGTAGGAAGAGTAGGGGAGAGATTACATATGTAGCTGTCACCTAGATACAATTTGTCACATGTTTACCACATGCCCCAAACCTCACTGAACCAACAATGGATGAGGTGTCTAATAGTATTCCCTACTTTGTGAAAAGGAAAAATGTGGCTTGGAGAAGGTTAAGTAATCTGTCTGTGATTACCAAGGTGGTAGAGAGTAGAGCTGAATCAGAACCCATATTTGTCAGGACTGTGATATTGTGTAACGGGGGTCTCTCCATTGTGGATGACAGAATTTAAATTACATAGTGCAATTTTACTAGTAGGTAGGACAAATTTTATTTTATTTTTTTGAGACAGAGTCTCCACTCCTGGTGGAGTGCTATGGCATCACAGCTCACAGCAATCTCAAACACTTGGGTTAAAGCAATCTCACAGCAATCTCAAATTCTTGCCTGTTGTCCCAAGTAGCTGGGACTACAGGCGCCCGCCACAACACCTGGCTATTTTTTGTTGCAGTTGTCGTTGTTGTTTAGCTGGCCCAGGCTGGCTTCAAACCCGCCAGCCTCGGTGTATGTGGCTGGTGCCGTAACCACTGTGCTATAGTATGGTTATATAATTTCTAACAATGAAAACGGACAAAGAAGAAACTCACGCCATGAAGTCTAAATAATTGAAGTCCTTCATCACCAAGGGACATCTATCTTTTTTTTTTTTTTTTTTGAGACGGAGCCTCAAGCTATCCCCCTGGGTAGAGTGCCATGGCATCACAGCTCACAGCAACCTCCAACTCCTGGGTTCAAG